>PISX010033422.1:0-15099 GCA_004024625.1 Mellivora capensis | reverse complement strand
ATCTCTCGAATTCTCCCCTCGTGGTCCAGTAGCTGTTTGTCCCTCTTTTGCTCAGCTTCTTTATTCTCTGTCATTTGGTCTTCTATATCACTAATTCTTTCTTCTGCCTCGTTTATCCTAGCAGTAAGAGCCTCCATTTTTGATTGCACCTCACTAATAGCTTTTTTTATTTCAACTTGGTTAGATTTTAGTTCTTTTAGTTCTCCAGGAAGGGCTTTTATATCTCCAGAGAGGGTTTCTCTAATATCTTCTATGCCTTTTTCAAGCCCGGCTAGAACCTTGAGAATTGTCATTCTGAACTCTAGATCTGACATATTCCCAATGTCTGTATTGATTAGGTCCCTAGCCTTTGGTACTGTCTCTTGTTCTTTTTTTTGTGAGTTTTTCCGCCTTGTCATTTTCTCCAGATAAGATTATATGAAGGAGCAAATAAAATACTAAAAGGGTGGCAAAGACCCTAGGAAAATGCCCTTTAAGGAAAAAATTGAATTAACTGCAAGACTAAAGAATCATGGGGAGAAAGCCATGAATTCCGCGCTTTGCTTTCTCCTCCTCTGGAGTTCCGCTGCTCTCCTCGTTAAGTGAACTTGGTCTTGGCTGGATTTCTTTTGATCTTCTGGGGGAGGGGCCTGTTGTAGTGATTCTCAAGTGTCTTTGCCAGAGGCAGAGCTGCACCGCCCTTACCAGGGGCCGGGCTGAGTAATCCGCTCGGTTTCGCTTTCGGGAGCTTTTGTTCCCTGAGCGCTTTCCGTAGAGTCCGGAGGACGGGGATGAAAATGGCGGCCTCCTAGTCTCCGGCCCGGAAGAGCTGAGATTCGGGGCTCCACTCCTCAGAGAAAAGCCCCAGCTACTCCCATATCCCTCGCATCTGGCCGCGCTCCAAGCTCACCCAGCCTGCGACCGGTTCAAGGTAACCCCGAGTTGAGAGCTCACTCTTCGGCTCTGTCTCTGTAGCCGGTTTCCTGCTCCGATACCTGCTAGCTCTGCGACACTCAGACACCCTTCTGTGACCCTGCGGGACCTGGGGCCACGCTGACCCCGCATGGGCTTCACCCCGGTTTAGCCTCTGGAGCGATGTCCCTCCATGGAGCAGATTTTAAAAGTCCCGATTTATTGCTCCGTTGCTCCGCCGCTTGCCGGGAGCCGGCCCCTCCCCCGCGGTCTATCCTCCCGTCTCTTTTGATTCACTTCTCCGCCAGTCCTACCTTTCAGAAAGTGGCCGATTTTCTGTTTCCAGAATTGCTGTTCTTCCTCTCTTTGATCTCCCGTTGGATTTGTAGGTGTTCGCAGTGGTTTGATAAGCTATCTAGCTGATCTCCTGCTACCTGATGTCGTCTCAGCTGCTACTTCTCCGCCATCTTGCTCCTCCCCCAATAACATTAATTTCTTGAGTGCTTAGTTTGTGTTAAGCACTGTGGTAAATATTTTGTAACATTAACCTGTGTAACACCAACCTGTGTAATCCAAAGAAGTCCCTGATCCAAAGTGGTTCACTTTCTACACAGTGTAATCATCAAAGAAACAGTCCAGCCAGCAAATGTAATTAAAAACAAGACCGAGGCTTTACTTAGATTTCTCAGAAATGATTAACAGATTCAAGTAGTAAAATACAGCAGAAGTTCCTAAATTCCAATTTCTTCTCAAATCTCTTGCATCTCTTATGCTCAAACATACAGCCAAGGGTTGTGGTGTTTGGGGTTGTTTTGCTTCTTTTTCATTTTTTCTTTCCTCATTCCTCTGTAACACTTGGCATCTTCTTCCTCTGAGAGAGGGCAGAGCTTTCACTCTCATCTGTTATCTCTATGACAGAACAGGATAAAATTTTGTGGAATCCTCTGAATGCATTGATCCCCTCTCACTGCTTTCTCCCCCAGTTACACTTTTGAGGCATCCCCATTTTTATGAGAAGACACTGAGACTTTGTAAAATTAATTAACTTCTCTAACTTCAGAGTCACCCAGCTAGGAATCAAGATATTGAAGTCCAAGCAGTGGAATTTCTAAGCCTGGCGCTTAGACACTCTACTCTCTTGTTCCAGTTTATATGGCTGGATGGATGGCACAGTTATTCTTTCCATAGTTTGAAAGCACTTCCAATATTATCTCCTGAAGGCAGTATTGTCTCTGTCAGATGACTTGTCACATTTTATTTTAATTGGTTATTTTTGTTCCTGTCAGTGTGCTCACTGTAAGCTCAGTAAGATCATTTTTTTCTGTTCTCTACTGATTGTTACCAATATAGCCGCTATTTTGTACAAAGCAAGCAAGACAATAGATATTCATTACATTAATGATTGAATGACTGGATAAAGAGGGAGCTACTTTTCTCTAGGACTGGAATTTTCTGTCAACAGTAATTTACCCATCTCTATAATAACCAGGCTTTTTGGAAATGAGAAATAGTTACTTCTCACAAAAATCTCAGACCTTTGGTATGTGGTAGTGAGTTAGCTTTCTTTCATGATTCATAGATTGATTCTGAAAAAGTTTCAAAAGAATAGTTCAAAAAAAAAGTTTTGAGCAGTAGCAATGTTACATGTTATGTTGTGACATTGTGGAAAAAAGCCCAGAATTTAAAACCAGCAAACTAAGGTATGAATCCCAGCTGTGAACAGTATTGGGTAGGACCATTAAACTCTTTAAATTTCAAATGTCTCATTTTTAAGTAGGAGGTGCTACTTGCTGTAATTCATGATTTATTTGTTATTATCAATGTGAGATGATTATGTGAAAATCTTTTGAAAAATCTCATATATTATTATTATGAAAACTATTAAAACTATTAAATTTCAAATTTGTTAAAATGTCATAAATATTAATCACATTATCTTTGGATGCAAAAGTGCACATTAGTGTCCCATCAGTGTTTATGAATTTTTATGGTAAAATCTCAGGAGAAATGAATGGATGGGGTTTATTTTTAACTGTCACCATTTATGTTTTAACAATAGCTATGCTTTTTATCAAATGCATTTTCATTGATGAGTTTATAAACTAAACAATATACCCATCATATCTCACATTTCACACAGTATTACACCATCCAAACCTTTAGAAATATGTTTTGGTAATGTTTTTCTATAGTATTATGTAGTTTTTTATTTTATTTATATATTTATTGTGAGAAAGAGAGTATAAGCAAGGGGAGGGACGAAGGAGAGGAAAAGAGGGAATCCCAAGCAGGCTCTGTACTCAGCATGGAGCATGGCATGGGGCTCGATCTCACAATGCTGAGAACATGATCTGAGCTGAAATAAAGAGTACAATGTTCAACCAACGGAGCCACCCAGGTTCCCCATAGTTTTTTAAATAAGATATTATTAATTTCCCTAAACACTTAGTAAAAATCATTTTCTAAGTCCTCCTTTTTCTAAGAAGTAAAATTTGAGCAGTAAACAAAATATAATATCTCCATTCTGGTAGAATTAAACTGTTACAGATCTTTCCTGCTCTGTTCAAAGTTATTAAAAAATAATTAAGTTCCACCAAATGAACAATAAGTGCTTTAGCAATGCCAATAATTCAGAATATGTGTTAAATGAAATTAAAATTCAAGACAATTACTTTTAACTAGGTTGCAGAATATAAATCATAAAGAGGTTACATGCCACTATAGTTCATCAGCAATTATACTGAAAAGGTCACTTGAAAACAAATGTAAGAAAGAGCCAGTAAAATAATAAACCCAGAAGTTTTTAAATATTAATTTTGATGAGTTCCGGTTTCACAGTGCTGATAATATTTTTTCAAGGGATTCCAATAATCTGATGACACTTCTGTGTCATCATGAAGTGCAAGAGCAAAGATGGAGCAGCCATCTTTGCCACAAAATTTATGGGAATGAACAGTTTCACAGGATGGTTGATATCCTTTTAACTTACCTTCAGAACTTAGTTATCCTGTAAAATCCTGTATTTTGCTAGCATAATATACACTGAATTGTCACACATGTCCAAGAAAACTACCTTACAAATATGTACCAACCAAATACTGCCCTAAGTTCCCTGTATCACTTGTCTTAAAGAGAAGCATTATCTTTTAAGATTGTTTCCAAATTAAGCCACAATTCATTTCCTTGTATTTTCTCCCTTTGATCTTTATTGTTAGAGCTTACCTATTTACTGCACATATATATATCTGTACAACTATAGAAAACCCTGAAAATAGTGTATCTTATTTAGATACAATTTTGTAAGATCTGAACTCTCTAGGCAAGAATTAATCTGATTAACCCTTTGAGAAGAACTAGACACACACTATGAAATAATTTGTATAAAACATGTAAACTGTTCATTTAAAATTTTTAAATGATTTTATCTTATTTTAATATTAAGTAGGCTCCATGTCCAACAAGGGGCTTGAACTCATGACCCTGAGATCAAGAGTCACATGTTCTACTGACTGAGCTAACCAGGTTCCCCAAATCATTAATTTAAGTTTAAGTATAGAAAGACCATATGCATATTTATCTTTTTATCTATAAATAGATATATCTTTATATCTAGATATAGATTTATCTTTATATCCAGATATATCTATAGATCTATGGGTCTGTTATTATCTGCTAATTAGGAGTGGATAAGACTAATATCTTTTTGGACTTTGTTGTTGGAAGGGAGCATTTTGTGTAGCATGATTTGCTCATTCCTTTTTGTGGTTCACACCCATTCACATATCACATTGTTTTGCAACATTTTACACTAGACAGATATATTAGGGAAGGTTTATTTTATTGCAACCAACAAAAATAAAATGCCTCCAGGTAACTCAAGCAGAAAAAGAAGTTATTGAAGAGAACTGCACACAATCCAAAAAAAGCTAAGCAGTCATGCTTCTGTGCAACAGGGATGGGAGGTGGGTCTGGGACCACAGTAACTGACATTTGTATAACTTTTTTTAGAGTGTTGCCATTGTCTAGGGTCAGCCCAGGTGCCTGTAGGGCCCTGTGTCTTTCTGTTCAAACTCTAGATTCTCAGGAGAAAGGCATTGGCTCATCTAGTTTTACTCTCTAGTGTCTCTACCTCCATATCTCTCAGACATAGCCAAAACAATAGTAGAATGGCACAAATATGGTAATACTGGCATTGTTCTGGGGCAAAATATGCCCTGATTTTGTGTTTCTCACAATTGGTCCCTCTCATCAAGACTGATATGACCCTTGGAAGAATTTTTCTCTTATACCAGTAATTCCTCAAAGTTCACTGTTTGAGCACAGAATTTTCTTCAGGTTTATGTCTGCAGATCTGCTTATTTCTATATTTCCCATTGCTCTTGTTCAGTTTGTGTAGTCCTGCAATTATGACTACTGCTTCCAGCTAGAACAAAATGTTTGCTCTCATCTGTTCTTCTGGGGCAGAATAGACTCACCTGGCTATCAGAAAGATTCTCCTGTAGTAGTCAGAAGTAATTTACCTTGTGGTTAATTCCTGTTTCCACTATTAAATATTTCCCTCTCCATTTCCACAAATCTGCTCATAGTGGCCTATTAGCTAGAATTTTTGCTATTTAATTATTTTATGTTAGTCAATGCATGAAATGATTCTGGACAGTGCCTTATTTCAGTTCATCTGTAAGACCACAGAGACATTTACTGAACATGGCAAGCTTTGTTTTAATGCTACTGAATTAATTCATGTCTAATTATAGTGGAAAGGAATGACTGAGATGACTGGTGGCTTCCTGGCATATTTAGTGGCCCAGATAGAAAAATTTTTCCTACCGCTTGCAGAAAGAATTTCCAACCTAAATTTAGGCTGTATCTCTTTAAATTAAAATGCCAAGAGATAAATTATGTTTTTTCAAAATCTGCTCTTTGATCATTTCTTTCATTTTTATAGCATTCCAGTTTTCATTGAGTCAAGATAACATATATGTTTTTTCATTTAAGAAATAGTGCTGAGAAGGCATTTACCTATTCTATTATTGACTCATTGAATGATCTCAAGTACGTCATTTGAGATTTTGAGTGCTCCATTAATAAAATGGAACATTAGTATTTATCTTTTTCATGAAAACTAACAGAATTTTCATATGAAGCTTCACTGGTATGGTTGCTCTCACCATCCAGAATGTTTCCATTTTTTCTATATTTTCAATTTATTTGATGTTATCATATATTTTACTGTTTTCTCTTGTGTTGAAGAGACAATTCTATGACTCTCCATGTCCACATCATCATAGCACTTAAGGACTGTACATAAAACCATTGACCATTTGATCCTTCACATTCCTTCATTATGGAGTCACCATTGCCTCTTCAGGCTAGAACGTATAGGCAAATTTTAGTTGGTGCAAATCTAGGAACTTATTTTTAGTGTTAAAATGATTTCCTAATATTATTAAAACATTTCTTCTGGAATCAAATTGAACTGGATTATGTTGATTATATAGTAAATGTTTCCATAATACTCTGTATGACAAATGGAGGTTAAAAAATGGATGACACTGGGGAGGGTGGTGAGAAGATGGTGGCTGAGTAGGAGGACCTGACGCACATCTTGTCTGATGAACACAACTAGATAACTATCAAATCATCCTAAATACCCCAGAAATCAACCTGAAGACTAACAACAAACTCATGACTAAAGGGAGAGAAAAGGCCACATCAAAAAAGATAGGAAGTGCAGAGATAAGGTTTAGGGGAGAAACAGAACACGGGTGCTTCACTGTGATAGAGACATGGTCACAGAGAAGGGTAAGAGAGAGTAAGACATAGAGAGGAATGCACAGGGACAGCATTTCACCAAAGCCATTGACTGAGAAAATGAATAGGGGCTAATTTTTATGAGTTCTTGAAACCAGTGGGAGTTAAAGCCCAGAGTTCTAAAGGTCCACAGTTTTGGCTGGCATGGAGCCTAGAGGGCATTGCTCTGCACCTAAAGAGAAGGCAGACAAACAATCTGGAGGCAGACTGCACTGAAACAGCAATTTGAAGAATGTCTGGGGCAGACAGGAGGGAGATTATTCACTCTTCGCTGAGCGCATCCCTGAGAAGCAGCATTAATGGAGATACCTGTCAGGGGGCAAACGACTGGCCAGCACCATTTGTCTCCCTTGCCCCTCAGCTTAAACACAGAGCCACCTGTGGGGAAGCAGTACAGCACCAACACAGGTTTCAGCAGTTGCTTACACCAAGTCCCATACTCCTACCCTCTGGAGGGACTACCCTTCTCAGCCAAGCTTGCCTCAGTCCCAGCCCAGGGAGTCTCTTCCCCAGAAGACGAGCAGAAACCCCTACACAAACCACATCACCTGACTACAGGTTTCTGCAGGGCTTCTGTTCTAGTGGAAGTAGCAGGTCTCCTTTAATAAGCAGACCAGAGGAAGCCTAATTAAAACTCACCACATTCTGGCCAAGGACCCAACACTGCCCACTGCAGGCAAGGAGAGACTCTGCAGATGACTGGCCTAAAGGATAGAGCAGCCAGAACACAAGAGCAGAGCACATACCAGAGACACTCCTTGAAGAGCCAAGCCCTGGACACTCTGTGACCTTTTCTTCATAAAGCCATTACTCTCAGGAGCAGGAAACATAACTGCTTTTTCTAACACGGAGAAGAAAGCAGAGACTTAGACAAGATGCCATGATGGAGGAACATCATCCCAAATGAAAGAACAAGATAAGGTCATGGCCAGAAATCAAAGCAACACAGATGTAACTAACATGCCTGATGGAGAATTTAGAGTGATAATCATAAGAATACTCTCTGGACTTGAGAAAAGAGTGCAAGACATCAGTGAGACCCTTACCACAGAGACAAGAGAGTTTAAAAAGAATCTGTCAGAAATGAAGAATACAAGAACTCAGATTGGAAATGGGCTTGATGCAATGGACAACAGTCTGGAAGAAGCAGAGGTATGAATAGGTAATATGGAAGATAAAATAATGGAAAATAATGAAGCTGAACAAAAGAGAGAAAGAAGAATTATGGAAAACAAGAGTAGACTTAGGGAACTCAGTGGCTTCCTCAAACATAAAATATTCATTCATATCATATGATATTAATGTTATTCTTATATAGAATAGGGTATCATAAGGATATTAATGTCATATGAATGTCCTGTTCCCAGAAGAAGAGAGAGAAAAAGGGACAGAGGGAATAATAGCTGAAAACTTACCTAATCTGGGGAAGGAAACAGACATCCAGATCCAGGAGACACAGAGAACTCTCATCAAAATCCACAAAAGCATTCCAGCACCAGCACATACTATAATTAAGTGTGCAAAATATAGTGATAAAGACAAAATCTTAAAAGCAGCAAAACAAAAGAAGTCCTTACTTACAAGGGAAGATTTATAAGTCCAGCTACAAATTTCTCAAAAGAAACTTGACAAGCCATAAGAGAGTAGCATGATATATTCAAAGTGCTGAATGGGGAAAATCTGCAGCCAAAAAGGCCCTATCCAGAAAGACTATCACTCAGAATAGAAGGAGAGATAAAGAGTTTCCCAGACAAACAAAATTGAAAGAAGTTTGTGACCATTAAACCAGCCTTGCAAGAAATATTAAGGGGGCTCTTTGAGTGGCAAGGAGAGACCAACAGTGACAAAAACAAGAAAAGGTTAGAGAAAATCTCCAGAAATAATGACAAAATAAGTAATAAAGTGGCACTAAGTACATGTCTATCAATAATTACTCTGAATGTAAATGGACTAAATGCTCCAATCAAAAGACATAGAGTGTCACAGTGGATTAAAAAAATCAAGACCCACCTATATGCTGCCTACTAGAGACTCATTTTTGACCTAAAACACCTGAAGATTGAAAGTGAGGAGATGGAGAAGTATTTATTACACAAGTGTACATCAAAAGAAAGTCAGAGAAGCAGTACTTCTACCAGACACACTAAACTTTAAAACAAAGACTATAACAAGGAGCAAAAAGGGCACAATATGGTAATAAAGGGGACAATCCAAAAGATATAACAAATTGTTCTACCATTCTATCATTCCCCTTTATTATCCATTTTACCCAACATAGAAGCAGCCAAATCCATAAAACAATACAAACAAGAAGGAACTAACTGATAATAATACAAAAATAGTAGGGAACTTTAACTCCCCACTTACAACGGTGGATAGATCACCTAAACAGAAATAAACAGGGAAAAAATGGACCAGATGGACTTAATTAATATGTTCTAAATATTCCACCATAAAATAGCAGAATATACATTCTTTTCAAGTGTAATTGGGACATTCTCCAGAATAGATGGTATATGAGGTCACAAATCAAGCCTCAACAAACACAAAAAGATTAAGTTTATACCATGCATTTTTTTTTCTGACCACAATGCTGTGAAACTTGAAGTCAACCACAAGAAAAAATTTGAAAAGACCACAAATGTATGGAGGTTAAACAACATGCTATTAAGCATGAATGGAAATCACAAAAGAAATTTAAAAATAGCTAGAAACACAATGAAAACACAATGGTCCAAAACCTTTGGGATACAGCAAAAATGGTCCTAAGAGGGAAGTATGTAATGATACAGGCCTACCTTAAGAAGCAATAAAAATCTCAGATAATCTGCCTAACTTTACACCTAACAAAGCTAGAAAGAATAACAAATGAAGCCTAAAGCCAGCAGAAGGAAGGAAATAATAGAGGATAGAGCAGAAATAAATGATATAGAAAAAAATAACAACAGAACACATAAATAACCAAGAACTGGTCATTTTTTTCATTGAAAAAATTAATAAAATTGATAAATTTTTAACCAGAACTATAAAAAAGAAAAACGACCCAATAAATAAATCAGAAATCGGAAGGAAATAACCAACACCACAGAAATACAAACTTATAAGAGCATATTGTGAAAAACTATATGCCAACAAAATAGACAACCTGGAAGAAGTGGATGAATTCCTAGAAACATATAAGCTACCAAAACTGAAACAAGAGGAAATAGAAAACTTAAACAGACTAATAACCAAGAAAGTGAGTCAGTAATAAAAAAATCTCCCAGCAAACAGAAGTCTTCACAGGAATATTTCACCAAATATTTAAAGAAGAATTAATACTTATTCTTCTCAAACTGTTCCAAAAATTAGAAAAGGAAGGAAAAGTTCCAAATTCATTCTATGAAGGCAGCATTACACTGACCAAAATCAAATAAGGACTCTACTAAAAAAGAGAACTACAGGCCAATACTCCTGATGAACATGGATGCAACAATTCTTAATAAAATACTAGTAAACCAAATCCAACAATACATTAAAAGAGTCATTCACCACATCAAGTATATTTATTCCCAGGTTGGTAAGGTCGTTCAGTATTTACAAATCAATCAATATGATACACAACATTAACGAAAGAGAGAATAAGATCCATATGATCCTTTCAACAGATACAGGAAAAGCGTTTGGCAAAGTACAACAACCATTCCATAAAAAATTCTTAATAATGTAGGTTTAGAGAAAACAAAGTTCAAAATAATAAAGGCCATCTATGAAAAACCTATAGTTAATATCATCCTCAGTGGGAAACAATGAGAGCTTTTGTGTTGTGGTCAGGAACAAGACAGGAATGTCCACTCTCAACACTGTTATTTAACATAATCCTGAAAGTCCTAGCCACAGCAGTCAGCAAATAAGTAAGAAAATAAATAAATAAATAAAATCTACATCAACAAGGAAGAAGTAAAACTTTCACTATTTTTAGATGACATGAAACTCTATATAGTAAACTCAAAAGACCCACAAAAATATTGCTAGCACTGATACACAAATTCAGTAAAGTTGTAGGATACAAAATCAACATACAGAAATCCATTGCATTTCTCTGCAGCAACAATGAAGAAGCAGAGAGAAAAAAAATAGCCAGTCCCATTTATAGTTCCACCAAAAACCATAAAATACCTAGGAATAAAAGATCTGTCATCTGAGAACTATAAAACACTGATGAAAGAAATTGACAAGGGGGAAAAAAAGAAGTTGAAGAGGACACACAAAGAAATGGAAAAACATTCCATGCTCATGGATTTGAAGAACAAATATTGTTAAAATGTCTGTACTTTCCAAAGTACTTTCCAAAGTACACATTTAATGCAGTCCCTATCAAATTAACAGCATTTTTCACAGAGCTACAACAAACAATCCTAAAATTTGTATCGAAAAACAAAAGACCCTGAACAGCCAAAGCGATATTGAAAAAGAAAAACAAAGCTGAAGTCATCATAATTCCAGACTTCAAGTTATATTACAAAGCTGTAATCATCAAAGCAATATCATACTGGCACAAAAGTAGACATGTAGATCAGTGGAACAGAATAGAAAACCCAATAATGAACCCACAGCTGTATAGTCAATTAATCTTTGACAAAGCAGGAAAGAACATCCAATGGGAACAAGATTGTCTCTTCAACAAAAAAACTGGACACCAACATGCAAAAGAATGAAAATGGACCACTTTCTTACACCATATACAGAAATAAATTCAAAATGAATGAAAAACCTAAATGTGAGACATGAAACCACTAAAATCCTAGAGCTGAACACAGGCAGTAACCTTTTTGGCATTGGCTATAGCAACTTTTTACTAGATAATGCCTCCTGAAGCCAGGGAAGCAAAAGCAAAAATAAACTGTTAAGACTTAAGAAAAAGCTTCTGGGGACGCCTGGGTGGCTCAGTTGGTTAAGCAGCTGCCTTCAGCTCAGGTCATGATCCCAGTGTCCTGGGATCGAGTCCCACGTAAGGCTCCTTGCTCGGCAGGGAGCCTGCTTCTCTCTCTCTCTCTCTCTGCCTGCCACTCTGTCTGCCTGTGCTCTCTCTCTCTCTCTGACAAATAAATAAATAAAATCTTAAAAAAAAAAAAAAAAGAAAAAGCTTCTGCATAGTGAAAGAAACAATCAACAAAACTAAAAGGCAACCTATGAAATGGGGGAAGATATTTGCAAATGACATATCCAAAAAGGGGTTATTTTCCAAAATATATAAAGAACTTATAAAACGCTATACCCACAAAACAAATAATTCAATTAAAAATGGTCAGAAAACTTAAATAGACATTTTTCCACAGATGACATCCAGATGGCAAACAAACACATGAAAAGATGCTCAACATCACATCAGGTAAATGCAAGTCAAAACCACAATGAGATATCACCTTACACCTGTCAGAATGGTTATTATCAGAAAGACAAGCAACAACAAGTTATTAGCAAGGATGTGGAGACAGGGGACTCTGGTGCACTGTCGGTAGGAATGCAAACTGCTACAGCCACTCTGGAAAACAGTTTGAAGGTTCCTCAAAAAAATTATAACTAGAACTACTCTATAATCCAGCAATTGGGCTACTGCGTATTTACCCAGATAATACAAAAATACTAATTCAAAGGGATACATGCATCCCAGTGAACATGGCAGCATTATCTACAATAGCCAAACTGTGGAAGCAGCTCAATTGTCCATCACCTGAAGAATTAATAAAGAAGATGTGACTGTATATACAATGGAATGTTACCTGGCCATCAAAAAGAATGAAATGTTGCCATGTGGAACAATATGGATGGAACTAGAAAGTATTATTAAGGTAAGCAAAATAAGTCAGTCAGAGAAAGACAACCATATGACTTCATTTGTGTGGAATTTAAGAAATAAAAGAAATGAGCAAAGGAGAAAAAAAGAAAGAGGCAAATCAAGAAGCAGACTCTTACCTATAGAGAACAAACTGATGGTTACCAGAGGGGTTCAAATGAGATTTATCTTTATTTACTGTCACATCATACTGAATCTAATTGTATGTACTACTGGTGTTTTTTCTTTGCCAAAGATGTTCTAGAACCTTAATAACATTCGGGGTAAAGCATGATTCAAAAAGGTTACTAAAACTAACATACAGATCAATGGAACAGAATAGAAATCCCAGAAATAGACCCACACATATATGGTCAATTAATTTATGAAAAAAGTGCCAACAAAATACAATGGGTAAAGGACAGTCTTCAATAAATGGTGTTGGGGATAAGAGGTATTTCCTCACACCTGTCAGAATGGCTATCATTAAGAAGACAAGAAACAACAAGTGTTGGTGTGGCTGTGGAGAAAAGGGAAATCTCGGGGGCACCTGGGTGGCTCAGTGGGTTAAAGCCTCTGACTTCGGCTCAGGTCGTGATCCCAGAGTCCTGGGATTGAGTCCCGCATCGGGCTCTCTGCTCAGCAGGGAGCCTGCTTCCCTTCCTCTCTCTCTGCCTGACTCTCTGCCTACTTATGATCTGTCTCTCTGTCAAATAAATAAATAAAATCTTTTAAAAAAAAAAAGGGAAATCTCGTAAATCGTTCAACAATTATGAAAAAACAATATTGAGATTCCTTTAAAAATTAACAAAAATAATTACCACATGATCCAGCAAGCCAACTCTTGGGTTTTTATCCAAAAGAAATGAAAACACTAACTTGAAAAGATGTATGTATCACCACATTCGCTATAGCATTGATTACAATGGCCACCATACAGAAGCAACCTTAAGTGTCTATCATTGCACAAATGGGTAAAGAAAATGTGTGTGTGTGTGTATCACACACACTATATTTTACTTATATACATATTATTTAATTATATATACTTTATGTTGTACATATATGTAAATATATATAAGTATTAATTATATATATAAATAAAGTAGTATTCACCCATAAAAAATAATGAAATCTTGCCACATGCAACACCATGGTTGGACCTTGAAGGCATTATGCTGAGTGAAATGAGTCAGACAGAAAAAGACAAATGCCATATGATCTCACTGATATGTGTAATCTGGGGGGGAAAAATACCCTCATCAATACAGAGTACAGACCGATTGTTTTCAGAGGCAGGAGGCCAAAGAGTAAAATTTCCCGTTATAATATAAGTATGTCCTGGAGATGTAACATACAGTGTGATGAGTATAGTTAATAAAGCTGTATAGTATATTTGAAAGTTGCTGAGACAGTACATCGTAAAAGTTCTCATCACAAGAAAAAATATTTGTGTGCTGAGGGATACTAACTGGACATTGTGGTAATCATTTCACAGTATATACAAGTATCTAATCATTATGTTTATATCTGAAATTAATATAATCTATATATTAATTAGATTTAGAGTTTAAAAATAAATCTCTTACCTGCACAAATAAACAAACAACGACAAAAAAAAAAAAAAGGCAAGAAAGATTACTGCATTTTACTGTTATAGTTTTCCAGGTTTTTAAATTTATTTTTATTAACATATAGTGTGTTATTTGCCCCAGGGGTACAGGTCTGTGAATCATTAGGCTTATACATTTCAGAGCACTCACCCCATAGCACATACCCTCCTCAATGTCCATAAACCTACCACCCTCTCCCTAGCACCACCCAGCAACCCTCCATTTGTTTTGGGAGATTAAGAGTCTCTTATGGCTTGCCTCCATCCTAATTCCATCTTCTTTCTTTTTTTTTCCTTCCATACTCCCCAAACCCCCACACCTCTCAAATTTCTCATATCAGAGCGATCATATGATAATTGTCTTTCTCTGATTGACCTTTTTCACTCTGCATATTACCCTCTAGGTCCACCCACATTATTGCAAATGACAAGATTTTGTTCCTTTTGATGGCTGCATAGTATTCCATTGTGTGTGTGCGTGTGTGTATATATATATATATATATAGCACATATGTATATTGTATATATGTATATATATGTATATGTATATTGTATATATGTGTGTGTATATATATACACACACACACACATATATATACCACTTCTTCTTTATCCACTCATCTTTTAATGGACATCTAGGTTCTTTCCATAGTTTGGCTATTGTAGACATTGCTGCTATAAACATTCGGGTGCACGTGCCCCTTCGGATCACTACGTTTGTATCTTTAGGGTAAATACCCAGTAGTGCAATTGCTGGGTCATAGGGTAGTTCGATTTTCAACTTTTTGAGGAACCTCCACGCTGTTTTCCAGAGCGGTTGCACCAGCTTGCATTCCCACCAACAATGTAGGAGGGTTCCCCTTTCTCCGCATCCTCGCCAGCATCTGTCATTTCCTGACTTGTTAATTTTAGCCATTCTGACTGGTGTGAGGTGATATCTCATTGTGGTTTTGATTTGTATTTCTCTGAT
>PISX010033421.1:5183-15197 GCA_004024625.1 Mellivora capensis | reverse complement strand
ATTCAACATGGATGAAGGACCTCAATGTGAGAAAGGAATCCATCAAAATCCTTGAGGAGAACTCAGGCAGCAACCTCTTCGACCTCAGCCGCAGCAACATCTTCCCAGGAACATCGCCAAAGGCAAGGGAAGCAAGGGCAAAAATGAACTATTGGGATTTCATCAAGATCAAAAGCTTTTGCACAGCAAAGGACACAGTCAACAAAACCAAAAGACAACTGACAGAATGGGAGAAGATATTTGCAAACAACATATCAGATAAAGGGCTAGTGTCCAAAATCTATAAAGAACTTATCAAACTCAACACTCAAAGAACAAATAATCCAATCAAGAAATGGGCAGAGGACATGAACAGACATTTCTGCAATGAAGACATCCAGATGGCCAACAGACAAATGAAAAAGTGCTCCACATCACTTGGCATCAGGGAAATACAAATCAAAACCACAATGAGATATCACCTCACACCAGTCAGAATGGCTAAAATTAACAAGTCAGGAAATGACAGATGCTGGCGAGGATGCGGAGAAAGGGGAACCCTCCTACACTGTTGGTTGGAATGCAAACTGGTGCAACCGCTCTGGAAAACAGTATGGAGGTTCCTCAAAAAGTTGAAAATAGAACTACCCTATGACCCAGCAATTGCACTACTGGGTATTTACCCCAAGATACAAACGTAGTGGTCCGAAGGGGCACGTGCACCCGAATCTTTATAGCAGCAATGTCTACAATAGCCAAACTATGGAAAGAACCTAGATGTCCATCAACGGATGAATGGATAAAGACGATGTGGTATATATACACAATGGAATACTATGCAGCCATCAAATAAATGAAATCTTGCCATTTGCAATGACGTGGATGGAACTAGAGGGTATCATACTCAGTGAAATAAGTCAATCAGAGAAAGACAACTATCATATGATATCCCTGATATGAGGAAGTGGAGATGCAACATGGGGGACTAGGGGGGTAGAAAAAGAAGAAAAGAATCAAGATGGTATTGGGAGGGAGACAAATCATAAGTGACTCTTAATCTCACAAAACAAACTGAGGGTTGCTGGGGGGAGGGGGTCGGGAAAGGAGGGTGGGGTAATGGACATTGGGGAGGTTATGTGCTATGGTTAGTGCTGTGAAGTGTATAAACCCAGCGATTCACAGACATGTACCCCTGGGGATAAAAATATGTTTATAAAAAAATTTAAAAAAATTAAAAAACAAAACAAAACAAAAAAAGAAAACTAAGAAGCAATGCAAACTCCTTATTCTTGGCTTTAAAAAAAAATCTTATATTGCTGGTCCAGAAAAAAAAAAATGCATTTCAATCAACAGAAACTGGCAGTTTTTATATATGCATACAAAAAGAAAACAAAACATGAGAATCTATTAAAAATCGTCCAGTCCCTTCCACACCTGCCAAAATAGCAGGACTTCTCAACCAATATCAAATGTCACAGATAGCCTTGTAAGATTTTTTGAAGACATGAAAAAAAATCTCAATATGTTCCAACAAACTTGAAAATCCAAAAAAACTTTCCTCCAAATAGGAAGGAATAAGAGTTGACCAAACTCAGGAAAGAAATTGAAAATCATCTCAAAAATTAAGATTAAGGGGTGAAGACCAGATGACAGAGAAGTAAGAGGCGCTCTTTCAGCCAGTCCCCTAAAGTGAGCTGATTATCTACCAAAGAACTCTGATCACCCATGAAATCAGCCTGAGATTAGAATTATACACTTCTGGATCTCTACATAGGCAGAAGACACCAGTGGACAGGTAAAGTGGAGTGGGATCATCAGATTGATATCAGAAGATAAACAAAAGTGGAGGGAGCCACCAGAAGCGACCCATTGGAAAGTAATACCCCAATATGAGAGTGCCCTGTGATTGGGACCAGCATTAAATTGGAGTCTGGTTGAAAGCACTGAAAAAGATCAAAAGACCTGGGGTGCCTGGGTGGCTCAGTGGCTTAAAGCCTCTGCTTTCAGCTCAGGTAATGATCCCAGGGTCCTGGATCCCTCAATGCAGGGATTGAGCCCTGCATTGGGCTCTCTGCTCAGTGGGGAGCCTACTTAGGCCTCTCTCTCTGTCTGCTTCTCTGCCTACTTGTGATCTCTGTCTGCCAAATTAAAAAAAAATCTTAAAAAAAAGAAAAAGAAAAGAGCAAAAGATCTTAAGGGGAAATTGGTGGAATTGGGTGGTTAGGGACAGGGGCTTAAGCCCATGGACCCAGGACAGCCAACGCTGGCACTGAGCCAGAGAGTGCAGAGAAGAAGCCAGGCCTTGGTCCTTGAGCCATGGCGCATGTAATAGCATCTGGGTGGTGGCGCACCTTGAGAGTCTGGTGTGGATGCCAGCCTGTGCTCTCTAGAACCACAGCCTTTTTCACTCTGCATGTGCACTCCAAACCCTCCCCTGAGAGAGGTCCCTGTAGGCGCTAGCTGCTGCTCTCTAGGACCGGGAGAGTCTGAACACTCCCAGCCCAGGCCAGCTTGAAAATCTCAGTGTGCTGTCTCTGGTTGGGACCTTTCCCATGGTCTGGACCTGCTCAGAGATCCATGGAGAAGGCAGCCACTGGAAGCCAGCTCTCTGGACTAGTACTTCTCATGGTTTTGGGTAAAAGTGGGAGTTCCTGTGACCACTGAGACCCTGACTGGGGACGTGCTCTGTGGGCGGCATAGGGGGAAGTTATGTGCTCTGGAGCACCCAGAGGGGAACAAACTGAGGCTTCTCTCTGAGATGGAGGTCTGGGTGCATTTTGTTTTCCTAAACCTCCAAAGAACAACAAAAAGTCGCCAAGGGGAGAAAAAAAAACTCTCCAGAGAACAAAAACCTGTAAAACCAGTTTCCTCAGAGCCCAGCCCCTTGACAGTGAGCAGGAGGTCTCAACTGTAAATAGACTACCTGAAACACCACGCAGCAGGCCCCTCCCCACAGAGAGCCAGCCAAAAACAAAAACAAAAACAAAAAAACAAAACCAAACAAACAAAAAACAAGGGCACAACCACCACTACTTCATAGATACAACTTCTATTTTTTTGTTCCCACTATTCTCATTCTTTTCAATTTTTAAAATAATTTTAAACCTATTTACCATCACAATGAGATGTTCAGTACAGCAAATTCCATAATAACCTTTTAACTTGAAATTTTTTGATACATATGCCTGTGTTTTTCTTTTGCTTTTCTATTTTTCTATTTTTATTATTTTATTTTATTTTAAAAAATATTTACATAGAGATGAGCTTCAAGGTAATCCCCTTTCCCCAATCAATGCTACCCCTATATATAAACCAGTTTTAAACCCCCTATATCTCAGAAAAATTGAGTCCTATAACAAAGATATCAAGATACATACAGGAAGAATCAAAATAACCTTCCTTGACCACACTGAGAATTTATAACCACCCTCCCATCTTTTTCTTCTGTCAGTGTTTCTGTGTATTTGTTTTTGTTCTAGCAGTATATAAATCTACCATATTTACTCAGATTTATTACTAGTTCATTTTGGCTGGGGTTTTCTTTTTATTTTTTCCTTGTCATTTACTTTGGTCAATCTTTTTGTTTGTCTGTTTTTGTTTTTTTTACCTTATATATCTTACCTTTGGGGCCCAATTGGGCTGGGTCTTCTCTTTTCTTTTTTCTTTATTTTTTTCCCCTCCATCTCTCTCTCTCTTTCTTTCTTTTTGGTGGGGAATCCTGATTGCTCATAGGCGTTCCAGAGTGTACCTTGCCTGCACCACAGTTGATACATTCAACTACACATCCCTTCAGCCATCTATCACCAAAATGACTAGGAGGAGGAATGCCCAACAGAGGAAAAATTCAGAGACTGGACCCTCTCCATCAGAGCTATTGGATATGGACATAAACAGTATGTCGGAAGGGGAATTCAGGCTAACAATTATCCAGGCAATGGCTAAGTTGGAGAAAGCCTTTAATGACAAAATGGAATTGGTTAAGGCAGAAATGAAAGCCAATAGGGATGATGTAAACAATGCTCTCAATGAGTTCCAATCTAATCTAAATTCCCTGACAGCTAGGGTAACTGAGGCAGATGATAGAGTTAGTGATCTGGAGGACAAACTGATAGAGAAAAAGGATAAGGAGGAGGCCTGGAACAAACACGCAGAAGCCATGAAAACAGAATTAGGGAAATAAATGATGCCATGAAACGTTCCATGTCAGAATTATTGGAATCCGTGAGGGAGAGGAGAAAGAAAGAAGACTAGAGGATACAGTTGAACAAATTCTCCATGAAAATTTTCCCAATTTGGCAAATTGAACCAACGTTCGTGTCCTAGAGGCAGAAAGGTATGCCCCCAAGATCATAGAATCTAGAAAGACCTCGAGACCCCTGATTGTGAAAATGATGAATCATAATTTTAGACAGGAGCTCTTGAAAGCAACTAAGGGGAAGAGATTCCTTATGTAGAGGAAAGCCTATCAAAATAATTTCAGACCTGTCCACAGAAACCTGGCAAGCCAGAAAGAGCTGGCAAGATGTATTCAGCACACTAAATGATAAGAGCATGCAGCCAAGAATATTTTATCCAGCAAGGCTGGCATTCAAAATGGATGGAGAGATAAATAGCTTCCAAGATGGGCAGGTTTTAAAAGAGTACATGACACCAAGCCTACAAGAGATATAAAGGGGGGTTCTATAAAAGAGGAAAAAAACCAAGAATATCATTGAGCAGAAATATATGGAGACAAACTATAGAAACAAACACTGCACAGGTAACACGATGTCAGTAAAAATGTAGCTCTCAATAATCACTCTCAATGTGAATGGCCTAAATGCACCCATAAAATGGCACAGGTTGCAGAATGGATAAAATGACAGGACCCATCCATATATTGTCTACAAGAGACCCATTTGGATCTAAGGATACATCCAGACTGAAAGTGAAGGGATGGAGAAGCATCTTTTATGCCAATGGGCCTCAAAAGAAGGCTGGGGTAGAGAGTATTATATCAGATAAATTAGATTTTAAACTAAAGACTGTAGTCAGAGGTACAGAAGGACACTACATCATTCTTAAAGGGACTATCCACCAAGAAGATCTAACAATTGTAAATATTTATGCCCCCAATATGGGAGCAGACAATTACATAAGACAACTGTTAATCAAGATAGTCATATTGATATGAATACATTAATAGAAGGGGATCTTAACATGCCACTCTCAGTAATAGATCATCCAAGCAGAAAATCAATAAAGAAACAAGAGCATTGAATGACACATTGGACCAGATGGACCTCATAGAAATATACATAGCATTCCACCCTAAAACAACAGAATACTCATTCTTCTCAAGTGCACATGGAACCTTCTCCAGAATAGACCACATACTAGGACTACAAATCACAAATCAGGACTCAACCGATACCAAAAGACTGAGATTATTCCCTGCATTTTCTCAGATCACAATGCTTTGAAATTGGAGCTCAATCACAAGGAAAAGTTTGGAAGGAACTCAAACACCTGGAAGCTAAAGACCACTTTGCCTAAGAAAGCTTGCATCAACCAGGAAATCAAAGAAGAACATGGAAACCAATGAGAGTGAAGACACTTTGGTCCAAAATCTATGGGATACAGCAAAGACGGTCCTGAGGGGGAAATACATAGTAATCCAAGCCTCCCTCAAAAAATGGGAATATCTAGAATACACATTAAAGAACTGGAGAATCAACAACAAATTAAGCCAACTCCACACACAAGAAGGGAAATAATCAAGATTAGAGCAGAGATCAATGGGACAAAATCTAGAGATACAGCAGAACGCATCAATGAAACTAGAAGCTGGTTTTTTGAAATAATCAACAAGATCAATAAACCATTTGTCAAAATAATCCAAAAGAAAAGAGAGAAGGCCAAATTAATAAAATTATAAATGAAAAGGGAGAGGTCACGACTGTCATTAGAAATTATCAACAGTTATATGCCAATAAGTTAAGCAACCTAGATGAAATGGATGCATTCCTGGAAAACTATCAACTTCCAGGACTGCATCAGAAAGAAATTGACAACCTGAATAGACCTATATCTAGTAACAAGATTGAGCAGTGATCAAAAGCCTCCCAAAGAACAAGAGCCTGGGACCTGATGGATTCCCAGGGGAATTCTACCAAACTTTCAAAGAAGAAATAATACCTATTCTCCTGAAGTTGTTTCAAAAAATTGAAGCATAAAGAAAACTTCCAGACTCTTTTACAAAGCCAGCATTACCCTGATCCCCAAACCAGGCAATGACTACAAAAAGGAGAATTTCAGACCAATATCCTTGATGAATATGGATGCTAAGATTCTGAACAAGATCCTAGCTAATAGGATCAAACATCACATTAAAAAGATGATCCACCATGACCAGGTGTGATTTATCCCTGGATTGCAAGCATGGTCCAACATTCATAAATCAATGTGACAGAACTTGTCAATAAGAGAAGAGAGGAGATCCATATGGTCCTCTCGATGCAGAAAAAGCATTTGACAAAATCCAGCATCCATTCCTGATAAAAACACTGCAAAGTATAGGGATAGAGGGAATATTCCTGAACTTCATAAAATCTATCTATGATAAACCCACAGCAAATATCATCCTCATTGGGAAAAAGCTCACAGCCTTCCCTCCGAGATCAGGAACATGACAAGGATACCCACTCTCACCACTCTTGTTCAACATAGTATTAGAAGTCCTAGCAACAGCAATGAGACAACAAAGAGAAATAAAACATATTCAAATTGGCAATGAAGTCAAACCCTCTCTCTCTTCACAGATGACATGATACTTTATATGGAAAACCCAAAAGACTACATCCCCAAACTACTAGAACTCATTCAGGAATTACTAATGTGGCGGATACAAAATCAATGTACAGAAATTAGTTTGCTTTCTTATACACTAACAATGAAAATACAGAAAGGGAAATTAGAGAATTGATTCCATTTACTATAGCATGAAGAATCATAAGATACCTGGGAATAAACCTAACCAAAGAGGTAAAAGATCTGTACTCGAGGAACTACAGAACACTCATGAAAGAAATTGAAGAAGACACAAAAAGATGGAAGACCATTCCATGCTCATGGATCGGAAGAATAAACATTGTTAAAATGTTTATACTGCCCAGAGTAATCTATACTTTCAATGCCATTCTGATCAAAATTCCCCAGCATTTTCCAAGGAGCTAGAGCAAACAATCCTAAAATTTGTATGGAATCAGAAGAGACACCGAATTGCTAAGGAAATATTGAAAGAGAAAAACAAAACTAGGAGCATCATGTTGCCTGATTTCAAGATTTACTACAAAGCTGTGATCACCAAGACAACATGGTATTGGCATAAAAACACATAGACACATAGACCTGTGGAACAGAGTAGAGAGCCTAGATATGAACCCTCAACTTTATGGTCAAATAATCTTTGATGAAGCAGGAAAAAATATACAGTGGCAAAAAGACAATCTCTTCAAAAAGTGGTGATGGGAAAATGCAGCAATCCATCAGAATCCTAGAGGAGAACATAGGCAGTAAGCTCTTCGACATTGGCCACAGCAACTTCTTTTGAGACATGTCTCCAAAGCCAAAGGAAACAAAAATGAAAGTGAACTTCTGGGACTTCATCAAGATCAAAAGCTTCTGCACAGCAAAGGAAACAGTGAACCAAACAAAGAGGCAACCCAAGGAATGGGAGAAGATAATCAGAAATGACAATACAGACAAAGCGCTCATCACAATACATGCCCTCTTTATAGATCCTGATATGCAGGATCTATTAAAAACTCCTCAAACTCAACATACACAAAACAGATAATTTTTTTCAGAAAATGGGCAGAAGATATGAACAGACACTTCTCAAATGAATACACACAAATGGCTAACAGACACATGAAAAATGTTCATCATCACTAGCCATCAGGGAGATTAAAATCAAAACCACATTGAGACACCACCTTAAACCAGTTAGAATGGCAACGTAACAAGACAGTAAACCACGTGTGTTTGAGAGGATGTGAGAAAGGGGAACCCTCTTACACTGTTGGTGGGAATGCAAGTTGGTGCAACCACTTTGGAAAACAGTGTGGAGATTCCTTTAGAATTAAAAATGGAACTTCTCCATGACCCTGCAATTGCACTACTGGGTGTTTACCCCAAAGATACAAATGTAGTGAAAAGAAGGCCATCTGTACCCCAATGTTCATAGAAGCAATGGGCACAGTCGCCAAATTGTGGAAAGAACCAAGATACCATTCATTGGACAAATGGATAAGGAAAATGTGGTCCACGGTCCTATGGAATATTATGCCTCCATCAGAAAGGATGAATACCCAACTTTTGTAACAACATGGATGGGACTGGAAGAGCTTATGCTGAGTGAAATAATTCAAGTAGAGAAAGCTAAGTATCATAGGATTTCACTTACTTGTGGGACATAAGGAGCACATTATAAGAAGGAAGGGAAATAGAAGGGGGGAGGGGATCAGAGCGGGAGATGAACCATGAGAGACTGTGAACTCTGTGAAACAAACTGAGAATTTTGGAGGGTAGTGGGGTTGGGGGATGGATTGGCCTGGTGATGGGTATTAAGGAGGGCATGTATTCCATGGAGCACTGGGTGTTATATGTAAACAATGACTCTTGAACATTGCATCAAAAAGTAATGACGTACTGTCTGGTGACTAACATAGCATCAAACAAAGAAACAAAGAAACAAACCAACCCTAGAAATCCTAATGGATATATGGTGGCCTTGCAATAAACTCTGAGCTAGCAGGCTATTTTCAGAAAGCTCATTCAGCTAATAGTAGCTAATTGGCCTGGTTCCACTACTTCCATCATAACATTCTTAGATCAGATTTTGTGGTAGCACCCATTTTTTGCTTTGATTAAGCCTAAAGGCCTCTACTTGGCTTTGCAATCATGACCAGCCTGATCCTTGTAGCTCTGAAACAACTAATTTGTCAGTCTCTGATATGATTCTCTTATTTTCTCTTAGGTAACAATTTCTGAGAAATACATCTCATCTCTCCTCATTGGTAGAAGGCAGAGAAAAGTGCAGATGATAATGACAAGGGTTACTACTGCCCAATAATCACTGGGTGGGATGGGGGTGGGCAGTGTTTTTATTCACGCAAAAATGCCTATTGTTCCCTTTCAAAACATCTACCCTGGGAGACCAACTCTGCATTAAGGAAGGACCTCAACTCTGCCCAACATGTCCTCTCTCGGATTGTGACTAACCTTCCACATGCTATGCTTACCCCTAATTATATCTGTGGCCCATCAGTTCTTTTATTATTTTTTAAATTAAATTAAATTAAATTAAATTAAATTAAATTAAAATATATCATTATGCTCAGTTAGCCTACATTCATATTACTAGTTTTTGATGTAGTGTTCAGTGATTTATTTGTTGCATATAACACCCAGCGCTCATCACAATACATGCCCTCTTTAACACCCATCACGTGGTTACTCCCTTCCCTTCTTTAACCCCCTTCCCTTCTTTAACTCTCAGCTTGTTTCCCAGAGTCCAGAGTCTCTCATGGATTATCTCCCTCTCTGATCTCTTCCCATTCAATTTTCCCTCCATTCCTCTATAGTCCTCTGCACTATTCCATATTTTCCACATATAAGTGAAACCACACAGTAATTGTCTTTCTCTGATTGATTTTTTTATGCTTAAAATTATTTATTTTTTTAAATTTCTTTTAGCGTAACAGAATTCATAGTTTTACACCACACCCAGTGCTCCATGCAATGCGTGCCCTCCACAATACCCACCACCAGGCTCCCCCAACCTCCCACCCCCAGACCCTTCAAAACCCTCAGGTTATTTTTCAGAGTCCATAGTCTCTCATGGTTCATCTCCCCCCCAATTTCCCTCAACTCCCTTCTCCTCTCCATCTCCCCATGTCCTCCGTGTTATTTGTTATGCTCCACAAATAAGTGAAACCATATGATAATTGACTCTCTCTGCTTGACTTATTTCACTCAGCATAATCTCTTCCA
>PISX010033420.1:0-15104 GCA_004024625.1 Mellivora capensis | reverse complement strand
CTTGCCTGGCTGCTGTATGTAAATGGATTGGAGACCATTTCTTTAAAAACAGAAAAAAATAATTGGAAGACAGTAATCCCATTGAACAGGGAAGAGATAATGGCAGCAAAGTCTAGAAACATGGAGAATGGTGGGGATATACATAGCTTGAAAGGGTATTTTAGGCATATAATTTATGGCACTTTTTAAATGTTTGGATATGGCTAATAAGTGGAGCATAGACAAAAGAATCATGGAAGAATTTTCTGCCTCAGAAAATGAGGTGAATTGTGCCTTTTTATTTTTAAGAAAGGAAACAAAGAAAGAAAAATTTTAAATTTTGGAAGTTGTGAACAACCTAATTTTAGGTACCTTTTGGACATATACGTAAAAATGTCCAGAAAACTGTAATATATACTGATATACAGCTTACGGGAGCAATCTAATTGAAGCTAAACTTATGTCAATCATCTTCTCTTATGGTTGACAACTGGAAAAATGCTACTGAATGAGCTTGCTTGAAGAGAGGACTGGGGAGAAAGAAAATAAGGTTCTTAAGACATTTAAAGATAAAAACAAAACAAGAAGAAAATTGAGCCTGCAAAGAAGATCAAAATAAATGGTTTTGGACAAAACTAAGGGAATTTGATATCATGAAATGCAAGTGATGAGAATGCTTGAAGTGTGAGGATATAGTCCACAGACCCAAATAATGCATAAGAACAATTCACATAAAGAGTCTGTTAAATTCTTCACCAAGATAACTGCTAAGTCTGTTTTATTTCATTTTGGAAGCAGTGGCTAAAATTCACAGTTTAAGGCTGAATGGGATTAGGACACAATAAGATGACAATATTTTCAATAGGTCTACCAATAAAGGGTAAGAAAAGAAAAACAATAGTACTGAGAGGGGATTTCATGTACAAAGTATTATTTGAAGATGAAAAGACTTCATAATTAGCTCTTTATGGGAAGTATCTAATTAAGATCTGAGTGGTAGAAGACAGCTGATTCAAAAAGGAGTGTCTCACTCTAAGGCAGGAATATTTGAGAATCATATCCAACTAGATGTGTTACAGACAAAGGAGATTCAAGAAAATGTATAATAAGCCTAGTGTCCAGAAAATAGTTCTATTCTTATCCAGTGTCTTTTATTGTCTCTGGGAAGTACAAGTTAGTGTCACTATTTCAGAGTGGGACAAAATTGGGTTCATCAAAGATAACAGAAAACGAAAGTTTTGAGATAGCTACATGACTCTACACTAATTGGGTGAAATTATTAAATTGATGAATTTTATTTGCAATGTTTTTAACTAAATTCTATTTCACATTCCCATGAACTTCAACATGTTTAAAATGCTTCTTTTGTGTAAATTTGCATGACTAGAACAATTAAATATTGTAGAATAAAAGAAATAACAATATCACACACATACCTTATTCTTATAGCATTTGAAAAATCTGATGGGATTGTCTAAAAAAACCATTTAATTAAGAAGGGTGCCATAGGAGGAAGGACCAGATTATATTCAGATGGTCAATTTTCTTATTTAGATGAGGCCAACATATACACTTATAAACACTTTCAGGTAAAACTGATTTGCCTTGCATCTCCCCTATACAAATAATTGGTTAATATGAAGACATGTCTTGAAATTGTTTACTAAATTTTAGACTAAAATAGTTCCAGATTATATTAATATCACAGTTATATTTTCCTAACTGCCTTAATGCAGAATTTACCTAGTTCAATTTTGAAACACAAGAAAAAACTTTGAAAACATTTTCAAATTTATAATGCTGCCTAGAGATAGCTTATTCCCTGCTATGTCAAGATGTCAAAGATCTATTATTGTTAGAGATCTATTATTATCCTTAATGGATAAATAAGCAATTAATATATTTAAAGAGAAAGTGGTTTCACTATAAAATACAAAAAATAAGTAAATAAATACTGAATCCTTACATACCACCTTTTTATTGTCAATGCAAGAAACTCTAATGGGAAAAAATAATTCAAATTATGTTGTATTGCTTTTGCTATTATGGTTCTATATCAACCTCTAGAGAAAGTATTATTATTAATAGTAGTTATTGCTCTTGAAACTATATTGCCTTTCCAATAAAATATAATCCAGAGGTCTTGAACTTTATAAAACTAGCCTGGAAACAGATGTTATAACAGCAAAGGTACTTCTGATTTTCTATCCAAAAGTCATAAAAGTAATTACAGGAGCTGTTGTCCATGTTAAAGCCCTGATGATTTTACTGAATAATTTTTTTTTCTTTTCTCAACTACTTAGTGCTTTTAGGCTTTCACCATTTGGTAAGTTGGGAACTAGCCCTTGGCTTTAACAGAAGAGGACCAATTTCTTGAAATATTTTTAAGAGTGAGAGCCTCTGTACACACAGATAATTCCCAATAGTATGTTTTCTTTATTACTTGAAAATATTCATTCCAGATTTTCCCAATTGTTCAGTTATGCCTCAGCAACATTGAAAAATCACATGAAACACTTTATTCTATAATTATGTGAATTAGTGAAATCAGCTTAAATAAATATATATTAGCTTCATGAAGCAAGACTATTGTAAAGTTTATGCATTTTACATTTTTTGACTAGCTTGTCTACTGTAATAATTGGTTAAATTCTGTTTGGGGTTGGAATTCTGTATCTTGGGCATTTGGATTGAAATGTGTGAGATGTCTGGAATTATTTGATGATATGAGAATTTTTTATGATTTTCTTTTGTTTACATACAAATAACATAATTATAAATAATATATGATGAAATTCACTTACAAATGTTTGCATTTCTATAAAGAAAAAATAATGGAACAATTAAGCAAAATGGCCAAACAGTTTCCATTTTGGTCCATGATAAATTTCCTTCTTTCTTTCAAGTGAATCTGGCCATCTATTTTGATGTCCTAAGTTATTTTTACCTCCACTGTATTCTATATATGAAGAGTCCTGCCCTTGAATCAGGAAATACATTATTTTCAGATTATCATAAGTCAACTAGTCATAATTATCCTAGTAAAATACTGTCAGTGTCTTCTCTGGAGGTAGGTAGACTTCTTTTCTAAGTTTGTTGCTGTTCACTTACTCATGTCATGTCTTTTCCTGTATCTGGCTGAGTTAAGTCTATTCCTTCTTTCCCATTTGTGCTTTACTGTAGAAGGGCAATAGAAGAGATTCTCAACATCTTCACCTGGAAAGAATCTTTTACTGATTAGAGCTGAAGATATAAAGTTTCTTTAGATAGAAATGAAGATATAATGACACTTCATAATAGAGTGAATTTCCTTCCTCACAGTAGCAGCTAATGAAACATGTATTTAACCAAGAAGAGCCAAGAAGCTGGAATACTGGTTTGAAGGAGATACTTAACATGTATGTAGAAGAGATGATTTAAATCATGAGAAAATGGGGATGTCTGGTTGTCTCGGTTGGTTCAGCCACCAACTCTTGGTTTCAGCTCAGGTCATGATCTCAGCATCATGAGATCCAGCCCCATGTCAGACTCTGTGCTTAACGCAGAATATGCTTGGGACTCTCTCTCCCTCTGCCTCTCCCCAATGTGCACGCTCTCTCTCTCTCTCTCAAAAAAATAAATAAATCTTTTTTAAAGAACACTCCTTTTATAATTCATAATTTTGTTTTATTGAGCTTTTGCATTTTCCCCAATATTTGTAATATTTCAATAATGTTAGAACAAGGTTTGTAACTAAAAATTACAAATTTAACTCTTGCAAAAATTAGATCAAAATAAATAAGCTAAAGATTCAAAGTGATGGGGAACCTGGGTGGCTCAGTTGGTTTAGTGTCTGACTTTAGCTTGGGTCATTCTCTTGGGGTCCTGGGATCAAGCCCTGAATCAGCTTCTATGCTCAGTGGGGAGTCTGCTTGTTTATCTGCCCCTCCATATTTCTTATTCTCTCTCTCTCAAATAAATAAATAAAATCTTTAAAAAAAATTCAAAGCAGTTTATTCATTTAAGAGTGGGGAAGAGGAAAAGAGTAGTTTTCGTATTCTTTTATACTTGCATAGCCTAAAGAGGTTAGTAAATTACACATTGACAGTTGTAAATATTATTAGAACTATTACATTTTCCATGGAAAGTATATATTTTATACAATTGCCAATGAATATTATCCAGTTTACTTGATTTAAAGGCCTTCTATCAATGCTTTATATGTAATCAATTTATAATGTATTTAGGATTAATGCGCTAGAATACAATTTTTAATTACTTTTTAAAGAGTCCTTTATCAAGGATCTACTACTGCTAGGTTGTTGGCTATGCACTGAATCTAAAGTTGTGACTATATCTTCATTTTTAACTACCTACATCTACATCTATTATCTGTATCACTGATACCTTGTCTATATATCCCACCAACCTCATAAAGCTTTCAGTCTAGCAGGAGAAAAATTTAATACTAGGGAATATTCCACATGCTACAGCTACATAAGAGAACAACTGGGATCAAAAAAGAAGGAATATTTAGGCATCTAGTATAATTACATGGAAGTTATAAACTGGGGAAGTGGCCTAAATTATTTAAAGTTTGAATAAATTGTCAACATTTAAAAATTAATGTTGGAGAGAATGTCTGTTTCCCAGACTGCTTTGAAAGGCTGGAAGATGTGACAATACTGAGCAAACACCCACGTAGCACTGGTCTACAGGCCTGAGAAAGGTCACTTCTTATAGACAAGGGACACATCAGCCTGGGTCTATACATCCTACTATCCCATGTTTACATATGGACAGTGGGGTCGATAGTTGACATTTTCATTTGATACCCAGCTGGTTAAAATTTACTTTATATATTAAAAAGTAAAAAGTACACAAAGTGAGAAAAAACGAACAAAATAAAATACTAGGTTTTCTTGAATACAAGGCTTTTGTAGGTATGGGAGCTTCTTCTAGGGCAAGAGATTTAAAGCTTTCTGGAATAACTGACATACAAGCTAAAACCCGAGCAAAGGAATAACAAGGGGGAGTTTAACTGTTAGGCATTTAATCTCTCAGGTAATAAATATTCACGAGTACCTAATATGTAGTAGGCATTGCAGTACATTGTTTTAGAAATATATGTAGTCCCAGCTGTGATAAAGTTCACAGTCTAGTAAAGGAAAAGTATGTGCCAAGACCCAGTATCTGGCAGAGCATGAAACAGAAATTGAATACGTTTACTATGGTAAAAGGTAGAACCTGAGAGTAAGAATGTTGATATGTTACTTTAAAGAGAGAGACAGGATCTATATTGAAGGCCTATGAGATGTGTTAAGAAAATCTGACTTTATGTCTTTACAAATTGGAGAACTAATCGGAGAGGTGGCACATGGAAGCGTGTGCTCTGGTTAACTTACTTGATCAGTAAAATGAATGACAGATGATCATGGGCTGAATTAGTGATGGTGGAGGTGGTCAGAAGTGAACTGAAGAGTTACATAATTCCTAAGTGAGCATTAGTGCAGAGACATTCACACCATCTTCCTCAGTGTCTCATGTATTTCCTGGTACAGAGAGGACATCAGCAATTTTGTAAAAGTTATTTTGTTACAAATTTGCCTTATTTGTTACCAGTGGTGCCTGAAACACAAAAAGCCCTCAATAAGTAACAATATGATCATGAGGAAACATACTGACATGGTAGTGAACATCAGCTCTGGAATCCGAGTGTATTTGAAGGCAGAATTCAGACTATGTTCAAGGACCCACTTTTCATTTGCTATGTGTCATGGAGACACATTATTTAAGTTTATTTTGCCTCAGTTTCTTCATGTGTAAATGAAGCTTGTATTATCAGTGTGTGGAAGGATTATGCATGCATAATCATATGCATAAGTCTAAGGACTTAGAGCAAATATGGAGAGATCCATAGTCCTGGATCTATCCTAATTAGTGAGATGGGCACTTGTGCCTCTCTGCCCTTGTCCTGCAATAATTCTTTGACCCAAGTGAGTACAAGCTTGCTCAGCAACCTCAGAGATGGTCTAGTTGCTAAAAGGTAGCTAGGTATGAAAATAGGAAAAATGATAATAAAATCACAGTAGAATATGAAAGATGCAGTTTCCACGAACAAACAGATATTGCAGTTCTAAGCCTATTCCCAATGACAACAATACAATACATCGTCTACATTGCAGCTTCTCTTGAACTTGAATCATTGTATCAGAGAAATGTAACAAGGCTATAAGGTAGACTTACTTTAAATAAAGCATGATTACAGGGGCACCTGGGTGGCTCAGTGGGTTAAGCCTCTGCCTTCTGCTCAGGTCATGATATCAGGGTCCTGGGATGGAGACCCACATCGGGCTCTCTGCTCAGTAGGGAGCCTGCTTCCCTTCCTCTCTCTGCCTGCCTCTCTGCCTACTTGTGATCTTTGTCTGTCTGTCAAATAAATAAATAAAATCTTTAATAAATAAATAAAGCATGATTACAAAGGAAAAAACTAGCAGAGAGGAGGAATAAGAAGAGAATGCTCACACTAATTTGCCTTCCCTTTTAGATTTGAAGGACCATTCACCCAGCAAGCCAGTAGACTAAAAAGTGTAATTCATTTTGTTTTAGGTAATTGTTGGTCTAAACAGATGTTGCCTTATGCAGCGATGAGTAAAATTTATCAGGACGCAGGATGCCAACCAATGACGGTGGCAAAGCAGTCTCCAAAACCATTGAAAAGAAACAATCATAAAATACAAGTGATCAAAATTTTTGGTGTGTGTGAATTTAAAAGGCTTTTCTAAAGTGATAACTTATCTTGGCCAATGACTTCCCTTCCTTCCCCCAAGGTAGAACGTGAATCAAAGATTAGTTAGCTTATTTCCTGATGGTATTAGGAAGCGGGAATGAGAGATACAGAAGTGGGGCAGGAAGAGAGCAAAAACAAAAAGATAAATTCAAGAATTAGGTATGGAAGATGGTTTAGGAAGTTGGTCTACAACTTGACAATTAATGTTTAACTCTGTGACAGTCTGTGGAGCCCTCAGAAATGAATCCCGGAACTTTGAACAGGGGTGGGCCTAATAAAGGGGGACACTTATCCATTGTCCACCGTTACCTCATTGGTTAAGTGTGGCATTTAGAGGATTCTCATGTAAATGGCTGTTGTGCCACATGGAGAGGCCATAAATCTGGAAGCAAGAGGCACAAAGGCCAGACGCTGGCAGGGTGACCCTATGAAATAGGTAAAATTTGCTCTGAATCAGTCAATTTAAAATTGGCTAGCTGTGCTAGCCAATTATAGTGGTATCCAAAAGGAGTCCATTATAGTCTGAACATTATCAGGGTAAACTGTTAAACTATAAGGATGAAGAATATATCCTGTAAGTATTCAGTGAAGGAGGAGATTTTCTTCAGTCAGTTCAAAATTTATTGGCCTCAGACTCATAAACAATAATAAATACCACAAGAATGGGAAGAGTTTCCATTCTGTTTTATTTGTAAAATGTTATTACTCAATAATTTCATTCCTAGCAAATGAATAAAAATCGTTTTTCTTGTAGTTGGTGTTTTTGTTGTTTTTCTTACAATGAGGCTAGAAAGACATTCTTGCATATGAAAGGCTTTAGGTATCATTAGAAATACATACATTTCTGGAAAAAAAATCTTAAGTGATTTTCCAGGCAAGAGAAGTAGAGTACAAAAAGGAACTAAAACAATGTGGAAGAGAAGTTATAAAAAACAGGGAGTCAACACTTCAGAGTGTCATAGACAACCTGTAATGTTTACCTACTCTCTTTATTTACATAGACCACTCCACTCCACTCCTTACTTTCTATCACAGTCTCTACATTCATTTCTTTCCTAGAGCTTAGTATTTGAAGATATTTATGTGTATAATCAATAAATTATTCTTGGTCTCCACTAAACTACAAGGGCCAGAAGCATGAAAAGCATATATTTTGTTTGCCATCAGAGAGTCAAGACCATGTTCATTCTGTCAAATTATGTGCACTCAGTATATATTTATTGAATGAACTAATGGATTAACTTCCAACTAATGAAAGAGGAAGGTGTAATTGTACTCCCAAAAGCATAAATAAGTGCTCTGTAAACTCAAAGATTCTTTGAAGTTGTTTGATTTGTTTTAGAAATTCAAGCCACATTTTAAATTGTATTGCCTACTATATCCATGTTGTACTAATGTGAGGGCCTATTTAGCCAGACCGATGCCATCCGGTTAAATAGTGATTTTGTTGTTTATACAGTAAAACTTAAACTGTCCCTGCCCTCTCCCCCCAGGGGACTTACTTAAAAACAAGTCCCGGAAACCAGTCCCAGGTAACAAAGCCCAAATACAAGGGTTGGTCAGGCCAAGTGGAGGTATTCAATCAATGGGGGCGCATACTGTCTCCCTAGCTACCAAGGAGTATGGGCCCCACCCTTTGGGTGCCTTTTGGGCACCAATTCTGACCAAGGTGATAGGCTAGTTCAGATATCTACTATAGGGTAAGTTGTAATTCAATTGGTCACTTATGTGTGACCTAGCATGACTGTGCAGATTTCTCTGTATGTTACAATCTCATTGGCCACCTGTGCGTGGCCAAGCCCAACCACATGGCCTTTGCCCTTAAAAGCTAGTCTGTAAGGCAGAGAGAGGTCGCCTCTTTGCAAGAGACGGCCCTGGCCAGTCAGTTTGATTCTCGATGCTTGGCGCAAAATAAAGCTTTGCTTGACCTTCGCTTTGTATCAGTCTTGCTCCTTTGACCATGGACCCAACACTAATTAATAAAAATCATGGTTTTATTTGCTTATCTGGGTAACATTTTTGCTCTAGAGACATGGCAAATGTTTACCAATCAAAAATTCAACCCCTCCAATGCTGAATGTCTCTATTTAGGGAAAAAAAAGTCTAAATATAATATATATATTTAATATTTTACTAAACTAATTCACACTTTTAAATAACTAATAAGTTTTTAGTAAGACTTTCAAATGGCTATTTATAATTAGATAAGTTAAGATTTAAAGATCCATCTCCCCCACTTCTGCACCATATAAGGTTTGCTCTCTTTTTCCTTCTTTTTTGAGAGGGGGAGAGGCACAGGGAGATGGAGAGAGAGAATCTTAACCAGCCTCCATGCCAAGCCTGGGATCTTGACACAGCGCTTGATCGCTTGATCTCACAACCCTGAGATCATGACCTGAGCCGAAATCAGGAGTGAGACGCTTAACCCACTGAGCCACTGAGACGTGCCAAAGTTTGCTCCCTTGTACTTGGTGTCACTAGGCTCTAATTTCTTGCTTGACCATAAAACAATTTAAAAGATAAATGTTAGCTTTTGCCAACACATAAAAATTCTACCATTTGGAATTTTTGTATTTAGGACATGAAGTGTGAATGTCATCTAGCTTCTGGCTGAGTAGAAAAGAAAAGTCCTGGGGTTTGGGGGGCGCATTATTTTCCTTGATGACTATATTTCAAAGGGATAGCACCGAGGTTCTTAAAAAAAGGCAGTTCTGGACTGTAGAACTGGCAAGATAGTTTCAAAAGATTTACATCTCAAAGGGGCAAAGAATGAATTTTCAACTTGTTTTTAAAAGTAAATGCGCTAAGAAAAGCTAGGTCAGGGGCCTACAGTCTGGAAGGAGCTTATCTAATGTTAAATCAAGAAGTTTTGTTTAGTAATTCAATTTGTATTCTGACCCCTATATGGTTAAGTGATAGACTATTAGGAGTTACTGTTCTGAATCTATTATTTTCTTATAATTTATGTATGCTGTATTTTTAGGTAATTTATATAGAGAAAAAAAATGGTTCTCTCAAATCCAATTACAAACTAATTTTCACACAGACAAAATGTTACACATGTTGGTATAAAATGATCCTAGATTACACCACTCCAAAGTCTTTCCATGATAGATTTTCACTTTCATTACCTAAAAAAAAGCAGATATTCAATTTTGACGATTTAAATATTGGAATTCTATGACAGGATACAGTGTTCTTTCTCTTTTTTAAGATCTTATTTATTTATTCATTTGAGAGAGAGAGTAAAAGAGAGAGCACAAGCAGTAGGTAGGGACAGAGAGAGAGGGAAAAGCAGGAGCCCCACGTGGGGCTCAATCCCAGGACCCTGGGATCATGACCAGAGTCAAAAGCAAATGCTTAATCAACTGAGCCACCCAGATGTTATTTCAAGATAAACACACATGGTGCCTGCAGACCATTAAATAATGATTATTAACCCTAGAGAATCAATGTAGAAGTAGTTGTAGGAAGACTTGGTGATTGGCCTTCATCAATCTGTATGGTCAGTGACAAAGCAGAGTAGGAAATGTATGTTACTCTAACTCCATAGCCCATACTCTCTTTTTTTTACAAATGATGAATATCCTAACACAATTGTATCATATATCAGTTAAATCTGTATATGTACTACAATAATGCATATGTAGTACATATATGTACTATAGTATAAATTTCGCTACTACACAAAATAATTAGCAGACATACTTTTTCAATATTAGCTTCTAAAATGAGAAAAAACACAAACTTAGATTTAATAAAGTTAGAGCAGTCATTAAAAATATTCAACACTTTGGGGAGGGTATGTGCTGTGGGGAGTGCTGTGAAGTGTGTAAACCTGACGATTCACAGACCTGTATCCCTGAGGCAAATAATGCATTGTATGTTAATAAAAAATTTTTTTAAAAATATTCAACATGTAAATTTGAGAGGAAAAGCAATACATATCCTGTGGGAAATAAGTTTTTTGTCTGTAATGGAGATTAAATTAAGAGGTATTTAGAAATTGGGTGTGGGGGTGTAATAGGTATGTTAGGAAGCAATAGTAATTTACTGAAGAAGAAAGTAATTTACTGAAAAATTACAAAGTGGTAATACCACCTTGAAAATGTGAAAAAAAAAGTTTTTAATTTGTTATTTAATTAATTTCCACACAGTAGGAGGTCCAGGGGAACCTAATTAATTAATACTCCTCCCTAATGAATTCTGATTACTTAGGAGTTCATTTAATCAATATATTCTTCAAATGAGAATAAAAAATATCACCACATTTCTTCTATAGCTGGACAGAAAACTTGCTTTTTATGTAAGCATAATACTGTATTAAAAAAGAAACCTTCATAATGAATTTGTATTATCCTTATTTTCTCCCTTATCTCTTTTATGTACATATATAGCTGGAGAATAACTCCCAGTAGGAGGTGAGTAAGTGAAGGTTCTCATGGTGGGAGTGAGGAGGCCGACAGTGGAGAATTCCTGACTCATTTATCTTAAAAATCAGGAAAGGAGAGAAAAAAACATGGTTGTATCCATCCCAGATATTTACTACAAACTCAGATGTGACCAGAGCTGTACACTTTCAAAGTGTATTTTATTAGATATTCCCCTCAAATATCTTCCTCAGAGAATTGTTTCAAATGGGCCATGTGAGAGTGGGGTGAGCTTGGAAATGTGCCCAAGGTAAAACTCTGTTGTTGACGTTTTGGTAACTATTAATTGAATTTGAAGAATTTACTTGAAGGAAAAAAAAAAATCCTTGGGTTTTGATAGGTCTTAGAACACGGAGCTTAAATTTTATCAGTCATTTGCCTTTTTATTAAGAAAAAATATAGCAAACACTTGACTGCTTACTAAGGGGTAGGAATATTTATTTCTTATACCAGCTCTATAAGCTAGTTTTCACTAGGGTCACGTTTTTCATGACTGGAAATCAAAAGTTTGAAAAGGTTAAATATCTTGGCCAAAGTCTTTAGAGTAATTAAGATTGATGAACTTTTATTATAACCCAAGCCAACTAAATTTAACAATCATGATTTCATCACTCCTGAGTTTGCAATCACATTTAAATACCTTGAGAGTATTCTTCTAATACATTGTTGAAAACAAGAAGGTTTTATACATATTCATATTCAGTTTCATGCTAAAAATCTAAAAGATACAGTATTATGCTTTCCCAAAGTATTGAACTTGGTGTCAGCAGAGCATCCCATAAGGCTAAGTTGCTTAAATTATTAACATTTAGGAGGATCATTTCATTAATATATGATACCTGAAATATAGTATTATTATGTTTTTTGACAACTGTTAGGGGCCATAGAGTTGCCTATAAATTTGTATCCTGCTACTTTTATTTTCTTCAAAACAGGAAAAAGAAAATATAAATTTCATTAAATACCTTAACTGTGCTTATCGCATGACCATAACATAACACTAGTACAGAGTGTGTAGAATTAGCATAAACATCCATGACTAAAGGAATCAGATAATGGAATTAGTTAAAAAAATTTAGAGAAATCCACTAACTTAAATGTATTATATATATAAATGAATGGGCATATTTAAAAAATAACATAAAACATATTTTCCATGCCATTCCAAAATTACTTAAATGGCCTTTTATTTTTTATTTTATTAAAGATTTTTTTCTATTTTTTTTAACAGAGAGAGAGAGAGAGAGAAAGCACAAGCAGGGGGAGTGGCAGACAGAGGCAGAGGGAGAAGCAGGCTCCCTACTGAGCAGAGAGCCTGATGTATGGCTCCCTGCATGACTCAACCCCAGGATCTTGAGATTATGACCTAAGCGAAAGGCAGACACTTAACCTATGGAGCTATGCAGGCACCCCTTAAATAGCACTTTAACAAAAAATTATAAAACAGCACTTATATATTTCCAAGGTGGTCATTTTGAAGAAATTATACTGAAGGATGTATATAAATACGATCAGTTCATTACAAATTAACTGATAGGATTTTATATTTGCATATTATTAATTTCATCATATGCCTTAGTTACTGTGTTACAGAACTGACAAAATTATTAGTTGTGCCCAAATTAGCTCCCTGAAGTACTGTAAAAACCTTTACAAAATTGTTAATTACAATGGGAATTTATCTATTTCAAATACAGAAAAGCAAGGGAAATTTCTAAGTTTTATGAAATGATAAAATTCTGTCCCCAAGTTGTCAAAAACTACTTCAAAAAAGCTATATAGCAATGATCATTTATGAATATAAATTCAGACTTGTCTTCAAACTGTTTAAAAAAAGAAATTAAAAATAGCAAACGCAAATTGATAGCATAGTGAAAGAGTAAGAAGATTAAAAATCATGATCAAATGGAGTTTCTACAACTTAAGAGACCCAAGGGCTTCAAAAGTATTAACTGTTTTAATATAATCAACCATAATAACATAAGAAGAATCATATGATAATCCTCATAAATTATAAAAATTAAAAGTATCCATTTATGGTAAAAGTACTAAATAATAATTGATGGAATAATATGGTTTCAGCTAAAGATCTGTTTAACAGAGAAACATTAAAAACTTTTCTGCTGGGGCACCTGGGTGGCTCAGTGGGTTAAGCCTCTGCCTTCGGCTCAGGTCATGATCTCAGGGTCCTGGGATGGAGCCCCACATCAGGCTCTCTGCTCAGCAGGAAACCTGCTTTCCCCTCTCTCTCTGCCTGCCTCTCTGCTTACTTGTGATCTCTCTCTTTGTGTTGAATAAATAAATAAAATCTTTAAAAAAACAAACTTTTCTGCAAGTCAAGTACATATTGCCCCATTTTTCACTGCTCTTTAAAAACAACGTGGGAAACATTTGTCAGTGCAGTTAGACAAGAGAAAAAAAACACATATTTGAGAGAAAAGAATAAATACTATAGGTAATGTAATAGTCTGAATAGATCAAGGAAAAACACCATGAAAAACAGGAAAACTTACTAAAATAATAGTAATGAAAATATACATCATAAAACTGATAGTTCATGTGTATGCAAACAAAAGCATATTAAAATATAGAGAAAAAGCCCAATTACAATAAAAAACAATTTTAAAACATGACTAGAAAGGACCATAAGTAAACCCAGAAAAAAAAAATCAATTCAAAATGAATGTTAACATCTATAAAACTTGTCAGAATTGCATGAAAATTGACTTGAAAAAAACTAAGAAAACATGCATGTTTGGATATGTGATATCATAATAGGAGTTGGGTAGAGGTGAGAATGAAAGAGAAAAAGAAAATTTCCATAAAAATAAACTCTTGAGAGTCATATAATCTAGTTATATGCACTGATCTCCTTAGATTTGTCTTCAAACTGTTTAAAAAAAGAAATTAAAAAATGAATTTATAATAGAAATATGTGTCATTTGAACAATGACTCTATAATTGCTTATATTGAAGTGTTTATTTTTTGATGTGATGATTTTATTAAGGCTACATTTTATTCTTAGAGACATCTAAATGAAATATAATAATTCTCCCACTTGTATTTGTTTTACTTTAATTTGGGGACAGGGAAGTGGAATTAGATAGGAATAGAGATGAAGAAAGGTGGACATGCATTAATAATTGGTGAATTGCAATATTTCTTCTACATTTTATTTATTTATTTTTCTTAAAAGAATTAAAAGTGTTTCCTAGTTTAGAGTATAAATTATACTGTCAACCTATACTTAATAATTTACATTTACCCATCCCACAACCAACAAGTACTCAAGAAAATATAATGCATTGCTTATATCCTTTATCTTGAACACCTATAATTACTGCAACTAAACTGATCCTTTCCCATACCCCCTTACCTCCACCAAACTAAGGTGAAAACTGACCTTAGGTAGGGACAATAAATCTTTTTAATCCTTATAGAAATCTTGTTAGATATATATGCACATGACAATTTATCAATGAGGAAACTCTAGTTTCAGCTCTTCGAGTTCCTACAGTTATCCCTGTTGGGTCCATGGTCAAAGGAGCAAGACTGATACAAAGCGAAGGTCAAGCAAAGATTTATTTCGTGCCAAGCATCGAGAATCAAACTGACTGGCCAGGGCCATCTCTTGCAAAGAGGCAACCTCTCTCTGCCTTACAGACTAGCTTTTGAAGGCAAAGGCCATGTGGTTGGGCCTGGCCATGCACAGGTGACCAATGAGACTGTAACACACAGAGAAAGCTGCACAGGCATGCTAGGTCACACATAAGTGACCAATTGAATCAATCGAATTACAATTTACCCTATAGTAGATATTTGAACCAGCCTATCACCTTGGTCAGAATTGGTGCTCAGAATCGGCACCCAAAAGGCGCCCAAAGGGTGGGGCCCATACTCCTTGATAGCTAGGCAGACAGTATGC
>PISX010033419.1:0-15089 GCA_004024625.1 Mellivora capensis | reverse complement strand
AAAAGAGAAGGCTCAGCCCAAATGGGCCCCAAGGTAAGGTTTGTGAAGTATACAAACAAATACAGACAAACAAAAAAGACTGATAAAAGTATATAACAAGAGAAGAAAAAAAATTTGTACATATATATGTAGAAGCAAAACAAAGAAACAAACAGACAAACAAAAAAAAAGGAACCTCATCAAAAAAACCCTAAGTATAAGATTTATATACTACCAGGACAAAAACAAACATACAAAAATACTGGTAGGAGAAAAAGATGGGAGAGTGGTTGTAAATTCTCAGTGTGGGCGAGGAAGATTATTTTGATTCTTCCTGGATGTATCTTGATATCTTTTTTTTTTTTTAAGATTTTATTTATTTATTTGACAGAGAGATTACAAGTAGGCAAGAGAGGCAGGCAGGGAGAGAGAGAAGGAAGCAGGCTCTCCACAGAGCAGAGAGCCCAATGTGGGGCTCAATCCCAGGACTCTGGGACCATGACCTGAGCTGAAAGCAGAAGCTTTAACCCACTGAGCCACCCAGGCGCCCCATCTTCATATCTTTTTTAAAGGACACAACTTTTGTAATATAACAGGGGATTAAAAATTGGTTTACCTATAGGAGTAGCATTGATTGGGGAAAAGGGATTACCTTGAAGTTTAACTCTATATGTATATTAGCAAATAAAAGTAAATAAAAGAATGATCTAAACTAAAGTGAAATTAAAAAAAAATTAAAAAATAGAAAAGCAAAAGAAAAACATGGGTATATGTATCAAAAAGTTCAGGTTAAAACGTTATTATGGAATTTGATGTACTGGACATCTCACTGTGATGGCAAATAGGCTAAAAAATCTACATAAAAAAAAGATTTTTAAAAAATTAAAAATGAATCAGAATATTGGGAACGAATTAAAAATTAAAAATTGTATCTATGAAGTAGTGGTGATTGTTGTCTTCTTGTCCAGTTGGCTTTCTGGGGGAGGGGCCTGCCTCGTGGGTTTTCAGGCAGTGTTTCCTGAGTTAAGTCCTCCTGTCACCCTCCAGGGGGTGGGCTCTGAGGAAACCGGGTCTTCAGGCTTTTGTTCTCTGGAGATTTTTAGGTCTGTTCGTTTGTTTTCTCTACCCTTGGCAGCTCCTGGTGGTTCTTGGAGGTTTAGAGGAAAGCAAACTGCATCCAGACCTCCCTCCCAGAGAGAAGCCCCAGTCCGTTCTCCTCTGGGTGCTGCAGAGCAGGTTCCCAGCTGCGATCTCTGGGGACTCAGCTTGTGTGTCCTGCTTGTACTCAAAACCACATCAGCGGCAGCTGTCTGGGCAGCTCCAGACCACCAGAAAGGTTCCAAGCAGCGAACGCATACTGAGATTGAGATTTTCCCATTGGCCCGGGCTGGGAGCGCTCAGACTTTCCGGGTCCGCGAGCACCTGGCTGGCACCACCGCGCGCCTCTCTCAGGGGAGGGGGTGGAGCGCGTCTCAGGCTCTGCTAGCGTGGCACGGCGCATGCATGGGGACTACAAAAAGGCTCTTTCTGCCCTGCGAGAGTCCCAGCCCCTGCCACATGCCAAGCGCCCTTAGGAGGTCTCCTCGAGGCTCAGGGACCAAGACCTGGTTTCTCCGCTGCACTCTCTCTGGCTCAGCGCCAAGGGTGTCTGTCCTCCGTGGGGGACTTAAGCCCCTGTCCCTAACCATTCCAATTCCCACAATTTCCCCCTGCGATCCTTTGCTCCTTTAGAGTGCTTTCTATCAGACTTCAAGTTAATGCTGGTCCCCAGTCATAGGGCACTCTTCGTATTGGGGTATTACTTCCCAATGGGTCGCCTCTGGTGGCTCCCTTCCTCTTTTGTTTATCTTCCGATACCAGTCCAGTGTTCCCGCTCCGCTTTACCTGCCCACTGGCATCTTCTGCCCCCGTAGAGATCCTGACATGTAGAATACTGATCTCAGGCTGATTTCATGTGTGATCGGAATTCCTTGGTAGGTAATCAGCTCACTTTAGGGGACAGGTTGAACTAGAGCCTCCTCCTAGTTCCCAGCCATCTTGTCCCCCCAAGACTAGCAACCAAAAGTATATTGACAAAATTTTCAAAATGTAATAATCCATAGTATACTAGAAACTCCTAGAAATCAATATGAAAAACACATGAAATCCAAGGTAAATTTTAATAAAAGATTTGAATAGTTACTTTTTTGGGAGAAAATTCCGCATAACATATCTACATATATCAGTTTTGGTTTTGGACTATCTAAGCATATTTATATGGTAAACATCTAGAATTTTGCCTATTTTAACCTAAAATGTATAGAATAATTAATATTTTATTGTGTTCCTTCACATTAGGAATATCTTTCAGCATATTTTGCTTATAATTTATTTATTCACATACATATATTCTTTTGTATCCTCACAGCATAATTTATGCATTCTGCTTTTTGAGGGAAATTAAGGTATTGCCTATCTCAGGGTACAGAAAGTAGATTTGTTTCTTAGAAATTAGCAGTGTAGTTTTGCTAGAAGCACTCTACAAAAGCTTAAGTTCTTGAGTTATGGCACAAAACCACTGTGTGCTCAGCATTCATCTAGGCCTGTGTCTAAACTGCCTTGAAGGTACCTGGAGAACAAAAACAACTAAAGACAACATGAAGCTCATGCTCTCTGCTGTGCTATGAATAATAAAGTCATTTTTTATCTGACACAGGAATCCTTTGTCTTCTGCCAGCATCTCTGAAACTATATCAGGCTAACTTGTTAGCTTATAAGCAGAATAATATTTCAGATATGTCACAGTCTAGACACACCTTCCTTAAAAATAAATCAAAATAGCCAATATATAGCTAATATACATGCAGAATGATGAAAAAGATCATGCTATGAGCAAAATATGAACAATCATTTACTTACTATTGTAAAAAAGTGTATCACAGAGGAGTATTTATTAATCTATCCATTTGAGTTAAGATAGGTAAAGCTAAACAAACATTCTGTAATATATGCATGATTTGAAACTTAAGAAAAGTCAAGTCTGAGGGATGCCTGGGTGGCTCTGTTGGTTAAGCATCTGATTCTTGATTTTGGTTCAGGTCATGATCTCAGGGTCGTGAGATTGAGCCCTGTGTCAGGATGGAGTCTGCTTAAGATTCTCTCTATCCTTCTCCCTCTGCCCTTCCCTTCCTTAAAAAAAAAAAAAAAAGAAAGAAAGAAAAGAAAAATCTGAGTCACTTGCAGAATGTAGTTACAACACCATGTGATATCGTGAAGAGTGCAGATAGAGCTGTTATTTATCTGTAGTGTGAGAGGAAAAATCTCAACTGGATATAAGGGTTGTTAATGTATATGTAGCATTTAATACCGTGAGAGATCGTCATTGCTAATAGAGAGTATACATGGTGATGACCAAAGACTGATCCTCAGAATTTTCCAACAATTATCATCAAGGCAAAGAGAGAGAACCATTAGATAATATGGGCAAGTGACAAGTATGGTGCAAGGAAACTCAGTAGACTAGAGTGTCCCAGAAGACAATTGAAACATTTTATCAGGGAACAGAAAGTGCTACTCTTCATCAGATGTTACTGAGTACTCAGGTAAGATGAGAACTAAATATAATATATAAAATACCATCTGAATACAAATATTTTGTGTAGTAATGCAGAATTCAGATGACCATGACAAGTGCCATTTTGATGGAGTGCTGAGAGTGAATGTCATTTAGGAGAAGATAGGAGAGCAATAAATGAGAACAAGAATGGAAAGAAATTTTGAACAGCTGCATTGAAATATTTGGAGAATAGCTGTTAGGACAATGGGTTCAAGAGAATTTACCTCATGGAAAAGTGTCAGCACATATTTATACCAAAGAAAGTGATGGAGTAGAGAGCAAAGAGCAAAATTTAATGATGAGTTTGGTATCATCAAAAATGGTTGAGTAAGTACCTCCAAACTGAATTTTTTTTTCCCCATGGAAGCAAAATATAAACCTACAAAAGTTTTCACAATCAAGTTTTTCAAAAACTGGAAATCAACCAGAAACTTGAAATGAAGTCAAATGAAGACTATACCGGAAAAATAGAGGAAGAAAAAAAATACATAAGACACACAGAATACCAGCAGCTAAATGGCAAATAAATCCTCTTTAATGAATAATTGCATTACATGTAAATTGAGTAAGCACTCCAGTTAAAAGCAGAGATTGGCAAAATGGATGAGAAAATATGATCCAGCTATATATGGTCTACAGATTACACAGTTGGGATTTAAAAGCACAAATAACTTGAAAGATGATAGATAAAGATCTATCATGCAAACAGAAACCAGAAAAGAACTAGACTTTAAGAAAACCATTGTTATTACAGACAAAGAAAGACATTTTATAATTATAAAAGCATCCACCCATAAGTGAGATGTAATGGTTGTGAGCATATGTGTACCTAACAACCAGAGTCCCAAAACATGAAACAAAACCTGACAGAATTAAAGGGAAAAGTAGTTCAAAAATATAAATTGGTGACTTCAATACTATGTTTTCAATAATAAATATAATAAGTAGACAAAAGAGAACAACATGGAAATGAGATGTTAACAACAGTATAAAGCAACTGGATTTCATAGACATCTGTAGAAGATTCCATTACATTCCATATAGAAGATTCCATTACATTCCATAACACATGCAGAATACATACTCTTTTTCAAGTGCACATATAACATTTTCCAAGGAAGATTGTATATTAGACCATAAAATTCTCAAAGAATGTAAAAAGGATTGAAATAATAGAAAATATATTTTCCAGCAAAAATAGAATGAAATTGGAAGTCAGTATAAAAGCAGGAAATTTGGAGAAATTCACAGGTAATCAAAAACATTTTAAATAATTAAAAACAACCAATCCTGAGTGAAATAAGTCAAGCAGAGAGAGTCAATTATCATATTGTTTCACTTATTTGCAGAGCATAACAAATAACACGGAGGACATGGGGAGATGGAGAGGAGAAGGGAGTTGAGGGAAATTGGAGGGGGAGATGAACCATGAGAGACTATGGACTCTGAAAAACAACCCGAGGGTTTTGAAGGGGCGGGGGGTGGGAGGTTGGGGGAGCCAGGTGGTGGGTATTATGGAGGGCATGCATTGCATGGAGCACTGGGTGTGGTGCAAAAACTATGAATTCTGTTACGCTGAAAAGAAATTTTTAAAAAATGCTCTACATGAGAAAAAAAAAAAAAGCAACCAATGAGTCAAGAAACCAAAAGAGAAGTCAGGTAATACTTTAAAATAAATGAAGGAATCGGGGCGCCTGGGTGGTTCAGTGGGTTAAGCCTCTGCCTTCGGCTCAGGTCATGATCTCAGGTTCCTGGGATCGAGCCCCGCACCCGGCTCGCTGCTCAGCAGGGAGCCTGCTTCCCCCTCTCTCTCTCTCTGCCTGCCTCTCTGCCTCCTTGTGATCTCTCTCTCTCTGTCAAATAAATAAATAAATAAATAAATCTTTAAAAAAAGTATTGACAATGTTTAAAAAAATTAAAAAAAAATAAATGAAAGAATGAAGATGAAAAACAAGACACAACATACCAAAACTTATGGAATGCAGTGAAATCAGTGCTTAGAGGAAAATTTTAGTTTTAAATATCTACATAGAAAAAGAGATAGAGAGAGAAAGATATATCTCATCTTAATTTGGAAAGAGAAGAGCAAACTAACTTAAAAGAATGAAATGAATTAAATCGATGAAACATAGGAATAAAGCAGAGAAAATCAACTCAAATATTGGTTCTTTGAAAAGATAACAAAAATAATGATTTAGTCATCCAGTTAAAGTAATGTTGACTAAAATTATTTTATCTCAGTTGATTCCCTACTGCCTAGAATTGCCTGGTTTATAATATGCCTTAAATATGTTACCTTCCTAAGTTAACAGTCTTCAGTAAAGCTAAATACCTAGTAATAGATTACAAAAATGGCTCCAATTCCTCATTCTTTCTCTCCCCCCGCAACCCCTGCTATTTGCCATATCACCTTGTAATACATTTTCATTCTGATCCTATGTTCGTCCATGTGCCATTTTGGCCTGTGAGATGTTAGCAAACAAAACATAAGCAGAGGTCAAATAGACTTATACCCTAAGGGCGGTTGCTCTCACTTTTCTTAATCAGGGATTTCTGTGAGAATCTCCCTAGGCTAGCCTGATGGAGAATGAAAAGCATGTGGAGAACAGACATGTGGTCCAGATGGTCTCAGCCAAAGCCATCTCAGATTAGACCAGAAACAGTTCACTGATGGCATGTGAGTAAGCTTAACCAGGAATGACAAAGTTATTTTGGTAGCTATCCTAGATGTAAGAGCAATAGAATCTTTCTCCTATATGGTTGCTACATTATTGTGGCATTTGTCATTAAATATATATATGTATATGTATACACACACATATATATACACACGTGTTATTAAGTATATATAATATTATATTGTGTATGTAATATAATTACATATAATATATATAATAATAATCCTATAATAGAGATATTAAGGTTACAGTTTGAATTAAGGTTGCTAATCACTTGACCTTACATGGGGAGATTAATTTGGATTCCACAGGGGCCCAGTGTAATCATGAGTCCTTATAAATGAAAATGGGAACAAAAAAATCAGTGACCATTATCAGTGTGATGTAGTGAAAGAAAGACTCAACCTGCCATTGCTGAGTTTGAGAATAAAAGGAGGTCACAAACCAAAGAATGTAGGTGACCTATAGATGTTAAAGCAAGTCTGAAGTTTCCAGAAAGGAACACTACTCTGACAACATCTTGATCTTAGTTCAGTGAGACCATTTTGGATTTATGACCACCAGAATTGCAAATAATAAGTTGGTGGTGTTTTAAGTCAATATATTTGTGGTAGTTTGTACCACATATATGAATATTGTATAGAATATGTATTATATAATTTAATGTTATTATTTTAATAGTGTATTCTGTGTAGTATTATCATAATTCACACCATAGGGCAGTTAGTCCCATTTAATTAATGAATATAATTAGGTGGACATTAAAAGTAATATTGCTGGGGCACCTGGGTGGCTCAGGGGGTTAAGCCTCTGCCTTTGGCTCAGATCATGATCTCAGAGTCCTGGGATCGAGCCCCACATCGGGCTCTCTGCTCAGCGGGGAGCCTGCTTCCCCCTCTCTCTCTGCCTACCTCTCTGCCTACTTGTGATCTCTGTCTGTCAAATAAATAAATAAAATCTTTAAAAAAAAAAGTAATACTGCTTCCACATTAAACCAATTCAGATTCTGGGATTTCAATTAATACATTAAACTGTTCATATTATACCATTTACCCAATGTTAGCTATTTTCTCCAATGCAGTCCTAAAATATTTAATATTTTATATTTCAAAATGTTTAATTATGTGGTTGAAATCAGCTAATATACTTCCTAAGAGAAGTAACTTCTAATTTTAGAAATAAAGCTTTTATAAAACTAATATTCACATGATATTAAATTAACATTGGATGATTCTTTCTAGCACTATTAATAATAGTTGCGTAAAAGCACATATCATATTCTTCAGAGAAAAATAAGCATATGTACAACTTTAATTTTGTTGTCTTATGTATAAGATTTTATTTATTTCTTTGACAGACAGAGATCACAAGTAAAAAGAGAGTCAGGCAGAGAGAGAGAGGAGGAAGCAGGCTCCGCACTGAGCAGAGAGCCCGATGTGAGGCTCGATCTCAGGACCCTGAGACCATGACCTGAGCTAAAGGCAGAAGCTTCACAGAACCCACTGAGCCACCCAGGCACCCCTGTTGTCATGTGTATAAACAGTTGAATCAATTCTAGATATCTAATAAGCTGTACTTTCTAAAAGGAATTACTCATTTCAACATAGGTGAACATGAACATACCTAAAAAATATTTTTTCTGGATATTCCATTTGTTGGGATGGCAATAGATTAATCAGGGTTGAATCAAAAACGAAAGTCTAACAAATGATGTGATTTTTTTGTGTGTAAATTAATCATTAAATCCTAAATTGGAGAGAAAATGAATATTCTACAGCAAGTATTTTCAGTTATGATTAGTTTTTGTGATGGGTCTGTCTCAGTCATCTGACAAAACCAATCATTTAACAGTTTATTGACTTATGATTCATTCTTTTGTCATCATTCTCCAAGATTCCATGCTATACTGATAATATAAGGAAACTTCCTATTTTGAGTGAGAAGTGTGAATTTGAAAATCAAGAGATTGGAGGGTAACTGTTATGGGCCACAACACTGCTTTGAAGAAAAATAAAGAAATTTAATAATACTAAGAGTCAGTTTGCAAACAACTGAGTTAAGACAGTTCTCCACCAAACTAACATGTTGAACCCCCTTCAAAGATCATCAAGAATGGTTTATATACCATGACCATTTTTAGCATCTTTATCATGTTTTCCCATTTTGAGTCTTAAGTATTTTGCAGGATTGCAGGATATTTTCAAATAATAAAACATTTATAAATAAAGTATAACAGCTCATAAAAATATTAAGAATGACCTGTACATATAATTATTATGATAGTATCATAATTTTTCATAGATTTCTGAAAACATTCATGGTACTATGCTCTTAGCTTAACTGTTCTTCAGGCTTCTGCATCTATGCATTAGAACTTTATACATTACTACTGTGCTTTCTGATGTACTTCCAGACAAAATTTTTGGTGTCTTACGTAACATAGATTATTTTACTCATCCTAGTCACGAGCTTCATAGTTTTATTGTACCATAAATCATGTTCCTCAATCTGATTTGGCAATGCTAGCCCTGATATGCCAGCATATAGTCTTAGTTGTAGTCAGAACAAACAGAAAACACTGGTCAAAATTTGTCAGCTCACTAATGGCTGAATTGTTCATAATACAACCAGTGTGCTGACACACACATGCTGACTTTGGTATTGTTGAGGTTAAGAAACAGAAAACTCAGCATGTCCCTTAAGTCAGGACAAGGAAATATCCAGGTTGTAAATACACACACACACACACACACACACACACACATAAATAAAATATATATTATAAATATTCTCTAAGGCATATGGGATAGTGGATTAAAGTATGGCTCATAATGAATTCTCAATAAATGAAAATAATTATTTCTTGCTGTTATTATTGTTATAAAAAGACAACTGAGAAACTTATTCAGGTACAAACCTTCCTGATTAGTACAAAACTTCCTGATTAGTATTTGAATTTCTTATTTTGGAGTTACCATATGGCCTCTATATTTTTCCTACTCCACAAGAAAAAAAAATCAAAAGCAAGATTGGATGTCATAGGTATTGAAGCAATTGTTGTTCAGGCAAAAGAAATGGATAATTATATGGAACAGTGTAGTGGATAAAATTGGTTAAATAAATCTTGGGCTCTATACTCAGACCTGGATTCACAGGATAGTACTGCCATATCCAACAACATTATTGTATGCCTGTTACTTTCATTTCATGAAAATAAAAACAAACTCCACAAAATTATAAGTATTTAATGAAAAAATAAATGTGATGGTTATTGTATATATGAAGTTCATGACTTAATTAAGGGTCAACACATATTTACTCTTACAGTTATTAAAATTATTACTTGTTTAACCATGACCACTACTTTAGGAGTTGACATGTTCTGGACATGTAGTAATCATTGGAAGTTTTACATTCTTATTTTATACCTGATTATATTCCTAAATTGACAAAGTTAACAAGATTAGAGTGAGGAAATTTCAAACAAATTAATGATATACCATATCAAAAGGAAAAGTCTGTTTTAGATCCTTGATAGAGTCTCACCAAAATTACTGAATTTAGGAAATCATTGGCTGAAGACTAGTGTATCCTGTGAGAGAATTCTTAAAGGTCAATTAAGAGCTAACAGTCAAATTTGATTGAAACGATGAATCAGAATTTTCTAAAACTGCCCTTGGTATTGGAGTTGATAGAAATTAGTAGTGTCATTGTGATATCTGTGACTTTTTAAACATGACATTGATAATGTACTAAGCTAATGATAATTCTTTGTAAGATATTCTTGTGAGTTAACAAAAGGTTTATTTAATAAATTAGCTATGGTTGGCTCTAAAAGAACATAAACATAAAGGCAAAAATTTTAGCAATGACTGATCCATTTTATTTAGGTCTCACTTTATCTCTTGAATTCCCACCCTTTTTTTTGGTAAAGATTTTATTTATTTGGCAGAGAGAGAGAGGAAAACAAACAAACAAGTAAACATGAACACAAGCAAGGGGAGCTTCAGGCAGAGGGAGAGGGAGAAGCAGGCTTCCCATGGAGAAGGGAACCTGATGCAGGGCTCAATCCCAGGACACTGGGATCATGACCTGAGCTGAAGGCAGATGCTTAACTGACTGAGCCACTCACGTGCTCCTTGAATTTACTTTTAATCTCAGTTTAATCCATATTTTCAATTTTATTCAATGAAGCATTGCATTAACAGAGTAAAAGTATAGGGCTATATAATCATTAACTTGAGTTATGGAAAGAGTTCCTGTAGATAAAAACATATAAACAGATAGGAAAATGCATTAGCATAACTCATCAATTTGGAGAATAAAAATTAATGTGGAAGACCGGTAGAACTATTCTCCGAAAGCACAAAGAAAAAAAAATACATTTTTTAAATGACAGTAAAATGAACCAACATGAAGAATAAAGATAGGATATCCTACAATCATATAATAGGTAAATGATAATAAAGATAATCAGTAAAGTGAGGAAATAATTCATCCATGCATGCATATATCCATTCATTCATCTATTCATTTGTGGCCCCAAAATATTTATATATTCCAGAAACTTCTCAGGTTGAAGACAGAGTGGTAAATTTGAGAAAAAAAATCTCTTAAGGAGTTCATATAGAATATAGAATGGCAGGAATTATCTGAGGAAAAATACACACACAAAAAGTATAAAACATGGTAGTAAGAAGGTGGTAAGAAGTAGTATGGAATTAAGAAAGGCAAAGTTAAGGATGCCTGGGTGGCTTAGTCGGTTAAGCGTTAGCCCTTGGCTCAGGTCATGATCTCAGGATCCTGGAATCAAGTCCCACATCAGGCTCCTTGCTCAGTGGGGAGCCTGCTTTTCCCTCTGCCTGCTCTGCCTGCCATCTCTCCTACTTGTGCTCTGTCTGACAAATATATAGAATCTTTAAAAATAAGAAAAAGAAAGAAAGAAAGGCAAAATTATAAAGTACATTGGGAGTGTGGGTTTCCATGTGGTGGATGTTGATATGCTAGTTTTGCTGAAGTTATCCGTGTTATCTGTGAAAGCAGCACTAAAGGAATCTTGATAGCAGACTGGAGCAAAGACTGGGCATGTGGCTACCAGATAGAGGAGTGTTACAGACAAAAGTAAAGTAAATGTAAAATCTTTAGGTAAGGATGTGTTTGCAGTGTGTGAGGAACAACCAAAAGTCCTGATAGAGGTGGAGAGGTAGGGAGGGTGTTAGGAGAGGTAACCAAACAGCAATCAGAGCATAAACAAAAAAGATGGGTAAATAAATTTAAAAAGAAATCTCTAACTGAAGAAAGATTTTAGTGCAAAGATTAAATGAGCTAATAATAGGCAATGTTGATGAAGATAAGTTTGCTTTAAACAAACAAAAAAATTAAAAACCTACAGTCAAGCAGACAAAAATGGAGAAATAATGAGGTTGACGTTAAGTTGTTCTGCATCACTAAATGTCAGAAGACAAGGGCTCATTATCAGCATTATGTGAAAAAACATTTGCATGCCCTCTGTGACATAACCTGTCAGGCTGTCTTTTACATGGGAAGACAAGAGAAGGGCATTGGTTGACATGTAAAGAGTCAGAGAGTATGCTATTTCTATAATCCCTTTAGGAAAAAATTAAAGACCGCAGGATATGAATTGGCAGCAATGGGGAAAAGGTTTGTAAAATAAACATAGGATATCATTGACCACAATAACATTTACAGAAAGTCTAAATAACTGGTGCTAATGTAATTACGAAACAATAAGATGTCGAAATTTTTTAAAGAAATAACCTGTGATAAAAATCTCAAAATCTGAGGAAAAAAATGCCATTTCGGTTTTATAAGATTTTATAGAAGGTAAAGGATTGAATTAGAGGAAAAGCATATGTGAGTGTGGGGGAAATGTTCTTTGTTTATAAGTAATAACTAAAATGAATTATATAGTTTTATGTCATCACTTCTTGGCCTTTTGACTAAGATCCAGCGTATAGTTTTATACCAGGGTCTGCTTAAAGAACAGTTTTACTTTAGAGCAAATTTAAACCTCCCAACACTGTAAGATAGTGTTGCATCCCATCAAAACCACAGTTTTAAACGAGAACTGACTTCTAAGGAAGGCAAGTGATTTTTTTAGGAGGAAGAAAAAAAAGACCTCAATTTCAGAGCAGTCCTCATCTATGTAGCAGTGAATTTGCATATATAAAAGTGATTTTAGGGCACAGTTTGAAAAGAAATTTGAAAGTGGATAAAGGAGAAATGGATGGATGGGAAGGAATGAGAAAGGAAACTTAGAATTATAGTGAGAACATCAACCTGTAAAAGGAGTAATGTGCTCAGTGAATATCAGGGATCAATATCACGGTGTCCAAAAAAGCTTTCCAATGATAGGAATGACAAATACGCAGTTTCACCTTTGACTGTGACAGGCAGTAAAATGATGCAACTTTTTATGTCATGTTCACAAAGTTCTACTATATATGACAGGCCTGAATTCTTGATTTCTTTAGGGTAGGGTCAGCATGCAAGTAAGACAGTGGAACAATTGAGAAAAGCATTGCAATGAATTCAGAGGTGGGAAGACTTTGGTCCAGAAGTGACTGACTCTTGCAAGAGCACTGGACTTTCTGCAGTATTCTAAAGTGGGGGCTTCAGGGGCGCCTGGGTGGCTCAGTGGGTTAAAGCCTCTGCTTTCGGCTCAGGTCATGATCCCAGAATCCTGGGATCAAGCCCCGCATCGGGCTCTCTGCTCCTCGGAGAGCCTGCTTCCTCCTCCCTCTCCCTGCCTGCCTCTCTTGCCTACTTGTAATCTCTGTCTGTCAAATAAATAAAATAAAAATCTTAAATAAATAAATAAATAAATAATAAAGTGGCGGCTTCAGTCAAATTTTATTTAGACATTAAATTGACAGGAAAAAAATACATCACTTCTAGATAACTAATAATGTAACATTAAAAATTATTTCTAGCAAACAGCCATCTATACAGATGATTATCACAGCAGTGTTTATAATAGGAAACTCTTCCAAATACAAACTTTACTCCAAAAAAGGGGATTAGTTAAATAAATTAAGCAAATATATGTTAGAATATTACTCAGCTATTCACTTTACATTAAAGATCATTAGTATCATGGTAAGATTTTTCAGGACAGATTATAAAAAGAAAAGTTCTAATAGTTGCATGTTAGTATGATTCTTACAAAGCCAATGAATATACAGAGGAAACCTCCATATCCATATGGTTTAGGTATGTTATAAAATTTTTGTTGTTTATAATATCTAATTATTTTTCCTTTGTGGGTACATAGAAAATCACATTTCTTAGTCCCTTTGCAGTTGGTGGGCCTGCATGACAAATTCTGGTTAACAGATTATGAGTATAAACAAGTTCTAGGCCAAAGCATCTAATTTCCTACCAGAGATATTTTCCTCTCCTGGAATAATCATGTAAATTGCCTCTTAATAAGAAGGTGGAGTGATAAGCCTTTGCCTTTGAAATGCCTTGAAAAGCTACTTGGAGTCATAGCCTTCTTTGCATAGTGGAGAAATAAATCCTTGTCATAATAAGTAGTGCCATGTAGTTTTTCGTTGTTTCTGTTTTGTTTTTAAGCTTCAGTGTACCTTAGCTATCCAGAATATTATACAGTAGGAACCAACAGTCTGCCTCATGTCCTTCTTTATTTTTTTTTAGAATGGACTTTATTGATGTAAATTACATGTAATAAACTGCACCTACTTAGAGTTCAGTGCATTTGACAGTTGTGTACATCCGCAAAACCACCAACACAATAAAAAATACAGGACATTTTCATCATCCCCAAAACCTTCCTTGTATCCCTTTGATGGCCAGCCCTCCCTGTGCCCCCAGCTCCAGGCAACTACCAGTCTGATTTTTGTCACTTCACTAGTAGCTTGCGTTTCCAGAATTTCATATAAATGCAGTTATTCAATATGTACTACTCTTTTATGTCTGGCTTCTTTTACCCAAAATGACTTTTAAATTTATCTGTGTTGTTGCAAATGTCAGTAGTCATTGCTCTTCATTACTAAATAGTATTGTGGTAGTCATTTATGGATCTACCCCATGCTGGGTATTTATTCACTCGATAATGGACATGTGGGTTGTTTTCAGTTTGCTGCTGTTATGAATAAAATTATCAACAATCATATAAAGGCTGTCCATACATACAACCATACATACCATATGTCCATACCATACAACCTAGCCATTCCACTCCCATATTTAACCCAAGAGTAATGAAAACTTATGTCCATATAGACTTGCTCTTGTCCTTCTTTAAAGTTCATACATTGTAGGAATTATCTAAAAAAAAAAAAAAAAAAGGCTATAGTGGTGGCCCCTGCATGTCTCAGTCAGTTAAGTGTCTGCCTCCAGTTCAGGTTATGATCCCAGGGTTCTGGGGTCAAGCCCTACATCACTTCTCCCTCTCCTGCTCCACCTGCTTGTACACTCTGTCTCCCTCTCTCTCTCTGTCAAATAAAAAAATAAAATATTTTTTAAAGGCTATGGTATTTTCACCTCTAAGATCAATTTTATAGTTAACAAATATTTGTATTATTACTCCTGAAATTTCTTTTTTTTTTTTTATTTCTTTTCAGTGTAACAGAGTTCATAGTTTTACACCACACCCAGTGCTCCATGCAATGAGTGCCCTCCACAATACCCCCCACCTGGCTCCCCCAACATCCCACCCCCCGCCCCTTCAAAACCCTCAGGTTGTTTTTCAGAGTCCATAGTCTCTCATGGTTCATCTCCCCCCCAATTTCCCTCAACTCCTTTCTCCTCTCCATCTCCCCATGTCCTCCGTGTTATTTGTTATGCTCCACAAC
>PISX010033418.1:0-15106 GCA_004024625.1 Mellivora capensis | reverse complement strand
TACTGGGTATTTACCCCAAAGATACAGATGTGGTGAAAAGAAGGGCCATCTGTACCCCAATGTTTATAGCAGCAATGGCCACGGTCGCCAAACTGTGGAAAGAACCAAGATGCCCTTCAACAGACGAATGGATAAAGAAGATGTGGTCCATATACACTATGGAGTGTTATGCCTCCATCAGAAAGGATGAATACCCGACATTTGTAGCAACATGGACGGGACTGGAAAAGATTATGCTGAGTGAAATAAGTCAAGCAGAGAGAGTCAATTATCATATGGTTTCACTTATTTGCGGAGCGTAACAAATAACACGGAGGACATGGGGAGATGGAGAGGAGAAGGGAGTTGAGGGAAATTGGGGGGGAGATGAACCATGAGAGACTATGGACTCTGAAAAATAACCTGAGGGTTTTGAAGGGGCAGGGGGTGGGAGGTTGGGGGAGCCTGCTGGTGGGTATTATGGAGGGCACGCATTGCATGGAGCACTGGGTGTGGTGTAAAACTATGAATTCTGTTACACTGAAAAGAAATAAAAAAAAATTAAAAAAAAAAGAGGAAGATCTATACAAGTAGCCTCTCAGTGAAACTGTCAGTGTTTCATACTCCAGAGATAGATTAACCAATCCCATTTTTATATAACATAAGTTTAAAATGCTGGGAAGGGTGCCTGGGTGGCTCAGGTGGTTGAGCGACTGCCTTGGGCTCAGGTCATGATCCCGGACTTCCAGGATCGAGTCCCACATCGGGCTCCCAGCCACTTGGGGAGTCTGCTTCTCCCTCTGACCTTCTCCTCTCTCATGCTCTCTCTCATTCTCTCTCAAATAAATAAATAAAGTATTTGAAAAAATAAAAAATAAAAAATAAAGCTGGGAAATGCTCCTTTGCCTTGGTTGGAGTTGAGAGAGAGAGAGAATTTAGACAAGAAACAAAAGTTCTTTTAGTACTTAAAGTCACCAAATATGAGCCTCTCTCTCCCTCTCTTTTTTTTCCTAAGATATTTCACAAAAGTGTGATGTCACACAGATCTTATTGAGCCGAATAACTGTGGGATGTCATAGTGACCTTAACATCTGAATTCACACTCCTACTCAATGGTGGCTTTTTTCAGAACAAAAGCTTTTTAACATATTTGCTACAAAGCACAGCAAGATCTCAGTGAAAGAATATGTGACAGTTGAGGAGGATGCCTATGCAGAAAAATTAATATGGCAACTTACAGAAGAAACACAAATACACATACACACACATACAGGCTGGATTGGCTATAATATAATTCATGTATAACTAATTTCCAAAGAACAATGAATGATACATGATTTGCAAATATTTGGCTTTTTGTTTTATATAACACCAAACAGTGTCACCATTTTGCATGTGAATATAGACATGTGATCATTTTTTGTTAATCTGAAGATAGTGCTACTGGTTGGTCAAGGAAAAGGATTGGAAACAAAGATAAACCCAAGAGGAATGCAACCTCAAAAAGGTAGGAGAGTAATGCACTCTGTTTCTTTTGTTTTTTCAATGCTTTCTCAGAAAAGTATTATCACTATCACTTAAAGAGTTCAAAAGACTCCACTGGATTTTTTTGAAAGCTTACTATGCACTGTATCAAAGCAGCACCCTAATATCATGGCTGCTCACAGTATATTCTGGAATCTGGCTCAGAGAATTTCTGATACCTAAGGAAGTAGACAGGAATGTAAATAACCATAAAACTAAAGTTTTACAAACCAGTCAGCCACCTCTCTAACAAATGTCTAGTTCTTTTTGGAGACCTCTAATATTTATAAAAAAAAAAAAAAAAAAAAAAAAAAAAAGCAGAGACAGTAGTCCCCACCCCTGTGCCTCATTTCCAAGGGATCTCTTTCAATAAAAGAAATCTCAGACCACCTTTTGCCAAATGCAAAGACATTTATTAGTAAGCTAGTGTGACCTCTCTGAAGTGCAGAGTTCCTCTCTCTGATCTAAAAAATAACCAGCAGCCTTTTGTCTAAAATGCCCACTTGAAAGGGAATTCAGTGTTGGATCCTGTAGTCTGATCCCCATCATTGGGGCAAGGAGTCTGCAAACCCATCAGATGCAAAACTGGAGTTCTGCTTCACTGACACACACTGCTAGTTGATTGGGGGTCTTCTGCTGTATATTAGTTCAGGCCAGAATGATGGGTCCTGTATCACCATTCTAATCAGCCTCATAATCTAAATCCCATTCATTTCAATTACACCAATAACACCATTTTATTAATTAACCCAAAGTCATTTATGTAGAATAAGGAAGTCTCTATAAATAACTTTCCCTAATGTATTAACTATAGGTAACTTGTACTTATCCTGTAGTAGAGTATTTAGGGTAAATTTTCTCACAGAGAGTATAAACAGAGGAGATAGCACTGAAGCAGGGCTTGAATTAAAACTTAATTGAAGACTTTCTAATTCCTAAGCCCTCAAGCTTTAAGAAAAATAAGAAAAGGAGAAGAAAGAGAAGATGGAAGGAGGAAAGAAAAGATGGTTCTCACCCTCCATGATTTCACTATCTACTCATGAAATGAGAACCAGGATGATTGTTTCATTTGGGTAGGTGGGTAGAATGGGTGCATATGGGAAAATATTTCAAGGTGAGGATAATGAATTTCTATAGAAGCCTTGATGCAGCTTTTTTGTAAATAATCAACAAATATTCAATAATTAAACAAGAATAACCAAAAATTTTAGGAAAACTTTTTCTTTCATTCTTCTACCCTCCTTCTCTTTCTTCCTTCCACTTTTAATTAGAAAAGTAACCATAGCCATCAACACAGATGTTCAAATAAAAGCTGAGACTGGAAAGCAACAGAATCTCAGATTGATCTGCAGGAATCTGATCTGTGACTCCGCAGGAATCCAATCTGTGACTCTATGTGCACAGGATTTTTTTTTTCTCACATTAGTTTCTCACTTTCTCTTCTACACAGTGGCCAGATCCAGCGCTCTTACATCAAATCCTGAAATGATCTCCATATTTGGTACTCAAACGGTAACAAGTCAGTACAACAATGGGAAACAAGCCATATCTGATATCAAGGGAGATCTGATCACCCTCCCAGCCAAAATATTGACGATGCTTAAAAAATATAAGAAAAAAATAGAAATAGAACGTTTCCACAGCTAATATCTGTTTGTGAAATATAGGAATAGATTTTTTGTTAAGCCAGGAGATGAAATTATCTACTTTAAAACCTAAGTGACAAAAGATGCAAGTTTAATTCTTCTTTTAACCTCCAAACAGCTGACTCATCACCTGAAGGGTACAGTGATGTCAGCTTGTAATAGAGCCACCCACTAATACAGAAATTAGTAAGGAATAATGACTTTGCAGAGGAAGTGAAATTATAAATAAAAAGGTTTAGGTCTAAACTTTCATTTCTAGCAGCATCAGATACTTTGAACTACTCTCTAGATGAAATCAACTAAAATGGTAAATACGTACGTACAGTTTTTTTTAATTAACATATAATGTATTATTAGCCCCAGGGGTACAGGTCTGTAAATCACCAGGTTTACACACTTTGTATGTACAGTTTTAATTTTAAACGACTTGTTGATTTAAAAACTAAGAAACCAACAAAAGAATTTGTGGAGCTCTCCACGGCTGCATAGGAGACTTGAGAGATAAGCTAGTTCCTAAGGTAGCTTTTCCTTGTGAGAGCTTCTGCCCAACCCTGGACAAGTTGAGTTCTCTCTAAAGCCTACATAGCTTACAGGAGACAGGTGATAATAATATTTAGCACTTGCTCAAAGGGAGAAAAGCACCGAGTGGCAAGAAAGAAGGTAGGGAGAGAGAGAAAAGGTGAGGAAAATGGACAGTCCTAATAAAATGATACAACCAATCAAAAGATTATCAGTGATCATTTTAAAACTAAACTAATTCTTCATTAAAAATAAAGTTTATTTTTAATGAAGAATTAGTTTAGTTTTTTGCACTAAATAAAAAATACTTAATGTCCTGTTAATTTTGTTTATGTGACCAATATATCATAAAGAAACAAAATATTGAAGGCCAAAAGAATAGAAAAGACATAAACCAAGCAAATACTAAGCAAGAGAAAGCTGGAGTAAGTATACTAAAACCGGATAAAATAACTAAGAAGGCAAAAATTATTAAAGATAAGATGGTCACTATAAAATTGAATATTGAATTTGAAAATTATAACAATTTTTAATTCATATATACCTACTGATATAACTTTAAAGAAAAATTAACAGAAGTATAAGAAGAAATTGATAAATTATCCATTACTATATGATATTTTAATGTATCTATCTTAGTAAACAATATAACCAGCAGGAAAGAAATAAAGAGACTTGAAAATGAAAGTAACAAAGTTGATCTAATCATACTGAATGTTCCACCCAACAAGTGAAGACTTCATGTCTTCTTCAAACACATTGAGTTTCTGAAGCTTCCTAGTAATTTTAAAGTTTGATATCATATAAACCATATGCTCCAACAAAATGCAAGAGTAAGAAAACAATGACAAAACTGTACCCAGAAAACAATATGTTGTGACATTTTAAAAGGCAATTCCAAATGATTTGTTGATCAAAGAAGGAATAATAAGCATTATAAAATACTTAGAACAATATTTAAAATACGATACATTTAAAATAATACAGGTGGAAGACTTCTGCTTTTGGAAAGATGAAATATATGTTCTTTTCCCTAATCCTCTCACCAAGCACAGTTAAGATCCCAGGACATTAAATATGAAATAAACATAAGACTCCAAAGGAGTCTGGCCAGGACCTCAGAACACAAGAAATAATACTATGAGTTCCCTGGGTTTTCTTTTTGCTACATGTATCGCAGACTGAATATTGCATAACTGATAATTAGGAAATGCCATTGGGCACAGACCAAAAATGCCCAACAAAAGCCTTCTGCCTTAAGTTAAAAGATCAGGTAAAAGACAAGATACACCTACATACCTAGCAAGTCAGAAAACATTTGGGCAATAACTTCTCTACTCCAGCCAAACACCCAATACCACATTAAAAACTGCGGCTCCACTGCCTTTCCCATCAGCAAAGGCTGAGGAGAGAGCCTAGGGTCCTTCCAAGTTGTAAAAAGGTACCCCAAACAAACCCTTCTACCCCTCCTGTACTGGGTTGGTGTCAACAGAAGACCAAGTTGGGAGTCGGGATATTCATCTTCCCTTGCGGGTGTCACTGAACTGAATGAAAATGAAAATACATATCTAAATTTTTAGGACACAACAATACGATGCTGAAAGGGAAATTTAGAGAATTAAAAGCTATGTTAAAATGAGGAAAAGTCTTAAATCAACAATCTAAACTCCTACCTTAAGAATCTAGGAAAAGAAGAGTAAAATAAACACAAAGCAAACAGAATTAATAAATCAAAGAAACAAAATGTGGCTCCTGAAAAAATTAATAAAATTGACAAGCTCACAGGTGCATCTGGTTGGCTCAGTTGGTTAAGCGTCTGCCTCAGCTCAGGTCCCGATCTCAGGGTTCTGGGATCAAGCCCCGTATTGGGCTCACTGCTCATCGGGGAGCCTGTTTCTCCCTCTCCCTTTGCCGCTCACCCTGTTTGTGCTCTCTTGCTCACTCTCTCTCTCAAATAAATTAACAAAATATTTTTTAAAATTTACCAAAAATCTGTGGCTTCTGGTTTAGAGACACTTCTAGAATTTCTCCCTTCCTCATTCCAAGAGAAGCCAACTTCCATGTTGTGAAATGCCTAGTGGAGAGGCTTAATAATTACACCCTACAAATCTTACTTTTGTTAAAGATCAGAAACCTTAATATTTCATCACAATCATAAATTCTTCAGAAAGGCCTTCTCTAAGTCTCCAAGACAATTCTTCCTGTTATGTTCCCTCACAGTACCATGAACCACCCCTTCTTCTTTTTTTTTTTTAAGGATTTTATTTATTTATTTGACAGAGACAGCAAGACAGGGAACACAAACAGAATTACCTTGGTGATCATTATCTCTCTGACCCAAACCAAGCTTTCTCAACCTTTTATAACCAATGCCCTCATTTAATAAACAAAGATCTCATTTCCTGCTTGATTATACATTGAATACTATGCATGACTAAAAGCAAGTCAAAGCATTGAGGAACACACTGCAGGTGTTTTCACACTACTGAGCCACCAACCCACATACCCCCAACATTCTGATACATGTGCTTTTGCCCCCATTCCTCCCTACCTTATCCCTCAACATGGAAAACACAGCCCTAAACTGTACTTTTCATTAAACTTTTGTATGGTCAGTTTATAATGATACATATATAATTGCATATTCTTAGGTTTATCATAGTAAATTAATTTTTAAGAAACCTGTATCTCTAGGGCTTTTCAAAATAATTCATCAAGTTTCTTGCCAGTTCTTGTCAATTTTTAAATAAAACACAAATCCACCGAAATAGGTCAAAAGAGTATCTATTTGTTAGACTGTAAATTTATTCCCGAATCTGAGAAATATTCTAAAAGTCAACAAACCCTCAACCCTGCATTTAGTAAACTATCAAAAGGTAAGTGTGTTTTTATTTCTAGAATTGGAATTCAGAATTTATTTCTAGAATTCTGATAATCCTAACTGCTATAAAACTGTCCACTTATGCGAAAGCAAGAGTGAAAGCTAAAGCAGTTTAAAGAAAGTTATTTCACTTAATGGTTGGTGGAAGCCATCAAAAGAAGGCACAAATAGAAATAAATAGTACTTATAAAACTTTAAAAGTAGAAATGGTTTTCTTGCTGAATTTGAAACATAGCTTTAAACTGAGAAATATCAGGGTTTCAAATAATACCATTTCCATGATCCTAAGCAATAATATACTAAGTAATTATTAGAATTAAGATTTATTGAACGCTTAACAGGGGCCAAACACTGTGCTAAGGGCTTTACAATTATTATTTCGTTTGAAACATGCAGTAATCCTATGAAGAAGGTACTGTTATTCTCTTCATTTTGTAGTTAAAGAAGCTAAGGTTTAGAGAAGCTAAGTAATTTACCCCAAGCCACATTGTTAAAAAGTGGCCAAGACTAATTCAAGCCCAGACTGGTCTGACTCCAGAGCTTTAACTCTTTTTTTTTAAAGATTTTATTTATTTATTTGACAGATAGAGAGTACAAGTAGGCAGAGCAGTAGGCAGAGGGAGAAGCAGACTCCCCGCTGAGCAGGGAGTCTGATGTGGGGCTCGATCCCAGGACCCTGGGATCATGACCTGAGCTGAAGGCAGTCGCTTAACAGACTGAGCCACCCAGGTGCCCCCAGAGCTTTAACTCTTAATAAACAAGTGTTCAAGGGCTTCACATTCTTCACATGAAAATTCAAAAAACCTGAAGGAGATTATCTGTAATATTAATTCCTATTCTAATGATCAATGAATTTCAAGATCTCCCTCTGCATTTTTCTAAGTTATCTAATCATTTTATGTATCCAATTAACTTAATCTTTTTGTATTGGAAGTGAGGGGTATGGTATGAGAAGAGGAACATAACTTCTAAAACAGTAATAAAACTTAATTGAAGAGGGACGCCTGGGTGGCTCAGTTGGTTAAGCAGCTGCCTTCGGCTCAGGTCATGATCCCAGCATCCTGGGATCAAGTCCCGCATTGGGCTCCTTGCTCAGCGGAGAGCCTGCTTCTCCCTCTGCTGCCACTCTGCCTGCCTGTGCTCGCTCGCTCGCTCTCTCTCTCTCTCTGGCAAATAAATAAATAAAATCTTTAAAAAAAAAAACCTTAAATGAAGAATTTAACATTTTTCCTTAGGACTACAGAACTAATTAATTGTTTATAAGGATTTCAACTCATTTATTCTGAGTCTTAGCCTCTTTATTTTATCATTTAAACAAGGTATCTTGGGAAGGCATAAAACAAACCAAATGGAAACCACTAACACATGAATTATTCATGTATTCAGGTAACATAATTACTCAAGGACACCAGAATTTTTCAGAGCATAAACAGTAAAAAGAAAATTTCGTTTCAACAACATATGCTATCTAAACTATAATACAACTTCCCAGAATTTTCTTGGACTAGTTCAGACCTTGTCCCATCATTGCCTTCAAATTTTTGTGCTATAGGATTTGGCTTCACGAACTCTATCTAGCAAGTGAAATTTCTTCTTCCTGGGGTTATGGACTGAACTGTGCTCCCTCAGAAGTCATACATTCAAGGCCCAAGCCCCTGTGACTCTGAATGTAACATTAGTTACAAGACAAGAGGAAATTAGAGACAAGAGGAAATTAAGGTTAAATGGGGTCATTTGGGTGAGCCATCATCTACTCTGACTGGTGTGCTTATAAGAAGAGGATATTTGGACACACAAAAAGACAATAGGGGTGCACATGAACAGAGGAATGACCTTGTGAAGAACATAGCAAGCAGACGGTCACTTGCAAGTCAGGCAGAGAGAACGCAAAAGAAACTACCATGCCAACATACTGATCCTGGACTTTTAGCCTCCAGAGCTGTGAGAAAATACAATTCTGTTGATTAAGCCACTCAGTCCATAGTATTTTGTTATGGCAGCCATAGAAAACTAAAACACCGTTTTTTTGCAGGTAGCACTCCAATCATTCTATTTCTCCAAAATGATAAAACATATGGTACCATTGACTCTGCCTATATCATCCCTTCCTCTCTCCAACTCAAGAAACTTAACATCCCCAATTCATCTCCATGTGAACTTTTTAATTTATGCCATGATAATAACTCCATATAGGATGCACAAATATATAAATATGTCAATTAAAACTTAATGTATATCTAAAAAGTAATTTCAGGCCTGTACAGATACAATAATAACTTGGAGAATATAAGACATACCAATATCCAGAAAATCTTTGTACTTAAAACATTAATATAGTGCAATTATTCTATTACATTAGAAATCTCTGTGCTGATATTTTGATAGAAGACAAAGCTAATTATATATAATTCAGAAATACGACATTGATAATACAGAAATACAAATAACTAATTAGGATAGAGGAATAAATTTTCATAAACAATTGGTTGGATCGTTCTCATTCTAAGTTATTCTACTCAAATACAGCCAAATTAAGATCAACTGTTGATTATCTTTTATGTGAATTATGTATTGTAACCAGACTCTCAAAAACACCCTTACCTCCCTGATGTCACCTAAATACAATTAGGAGTAAGTCCCAAGCCAAGAAAAATATCAGACCTCTTAAGGAAAAAGGAATAAATGTGTGATTTTTACTAATTTCAAGAGGTAGCTTTAAATGCTTTCAATATTGCTTCATGACAACTATTTCCTTATCTTCTCATTACTGCAGTTGACCTAAAGTTTACCATATGTAGACCAACCATGTAATTTATCATTCAATCTAGGATACTTTTGAGTATGAAAAATACTCAGCGAATAATTATGTTAGAACTGCAAGTGAAAATCAGACCCATTCTGGAAAAATTAAGATATATATGGTCACATTTATTTATATGTCTAAAGGGTATATAGTGTCCTAGTAACCACTTAGCACTTCGGGAAGGACTAAAATTTTGGTTTTCTGTTCAAGATAAGAATAGAATAAATTTAGGAGCACCTGGGTGGCTCAGTGGGTTAAGCCTCTGTCTTCGGCTCAGGTCATGGTCCCAGGGTCCTGGGATCGAGCCCCGCATCAGTCTCTCTGCTCGGCAGGGAACCTACTTTCCCCTCTCTCTTTCTCTGCCTGCCTACTTGTGATCTCTCTCTCTCTCAATTAAAAAAAAAAGAAAAAAAAGAATAGAATAAATTTAAGGGTTATATTCTCAAAGTGGAAGTTGAAAATATAGTGACCAAATGGCAGTCAACTGTCAACTCCATCAACAAAGTAGATATCTATGTACATAGGTATACATATAATCATATATAGTTGAATGAGTCATGGGGAAAAAAGAAAACTAACTGCATTCATCTTTTGTCAAGAGTAAATATTGTTTTAAAATTTATTATTACAGTTTTCTTAAAAAATATTTTAGGGATTATATTTGTATTTGTACTAGCATAAGACCTAATGTCTTTTTTTTTTTTTTTGTCTCCCAAAAGTTTATAAAGGTTGGGCAAGGAATCAGAAAACTGAAAATTTCTCTAGATTAAAAGGCTGCTTATGGACAATGCCACGAGTCAACGTTTCATCTGTCTGTTTCAAGTCCACATGAAACTAAAGTTGCAGTTATTACCTGGTTTAAGCTTTATTTTACATTGCTAAAACATACAAAATTCATTAAGTATGGCATCAAGTCACCACAGGTGCTTCACTGTGGTAATAGCCTAAAGGCTCACACTAACCTACTTAGCATTCTAGACTCTGCAATGCCTACTTCCTTCTTTGCTGTCCTGACCGGATGTTTAGCTCCTAGAGGTCAGAGGCTCCCTCTTGTGAAGCACTGCCCTTTAAACATCCAGAATACTGGCTTGGAATGAAATGTGTGCTCAACAGATTTTTGCCAAATGAACTGGAAGGAAGAAGCCTACTCTTCTTGACCTTGGTTAAGAGAAACATCTTCAGATTTTCTTTTAGTATTTTAAATTACAGTGAGACCTTTTAAAAAGACCCCCCCCCAAAAAAAAAGAAATAGGAAAACAGGTACTATAAGAAAAGTGTAAAGAAGTCTTTGTTTTTTTTTTCCCTCTTTTTTATTCTTGCAAAGAGAAGACCAAAGGGTTCTATAAATGCTTTCAAGTTAATGAAAGATAGTGTGACCAATAAGCACGTACCAAAAACTAAAAAGAAATTTGGTTAAAAAACTAAAAAGAAATGAAGGAGCCAAACGGTGTTCACACTCTAAGAAAGAACATCATCCCCATTCTAAGAGTGATTAAGTACTTCACTCAGGCAAAGCTGCGGCCCCTCTTTCCTCAGGAGTTTCAAATAAGAATGTCAATTTAGATAAGTTTGTCTCATGCATGCGTAAGCAATAGTAGAAACAATGAACCCCATAAAGTCCCTTTCAGCTTTTTGATTCATAACTTACCCTTAGAGAATACATTTGAAGCCACAAACTACACATTGAAAAATTATAGCAACTTTGAAGTGGACAGCACATTTAGATTTTTACTGGGCTTTATTGAAATCATGGTTCTGGTTAATGAAAGTATCTCAAAAAATTATTTGTAAAAAGATTAATGGAAAAAATATGTAGGGGCATCTGGGTGGCTCAGTGGGTCAAGCCTCTGCCTTCGGCTCAGGTCATGATCTCAGGGTCCTGGGATCGAACCCTGTGTCGGGCTCTCTGCTCGGCAGGGAGCCTGCTTACCCCCCCTCTCTCTGCCTGCCTCTCTGCCTACTTGTGATCTCTGTCTTCAAATAAATAAATAAAATCTTTAAAAAAAAGAAAAAAGTATATAGGGTTATGTGTAGTCCCAGGCTGATTGTCCAAGTTGGAATCATAATGAAAAAACTTGTGGTATGAAAAGCAAATGGTTGTAGACAGAATTTGTCAGTATTTGTAGACACAATCTCCAAGAGAATAATTCTTTTTTTTTGAGAAATAATTAAGTTCTTAACATAACTCATTATTTCTATAAATGTACCAGAACATCTTGTACATACACACATGACCATGCTAATTAACCATATTATACTACTTATAATATGTGATATATAATAAATAGTATATATATTTATGAGTTTAATAAAAAATGTGTTGGTTCTTATCCATTTTAGTCAAGATTTTTTTTAAGTATAGTTGGCACACAATGTTATATTAGTTTCAGGTGTACAATACAGAATTTGATAAGTTTATTTATTATGCTATGCTCACCACAAGTGTAGCTAGCAGCTATCATCATATAATGATATTACAATACCACTGACCATATTCCCTATGCTGTACCTTTTATTCCTGTCTTATTCATTCCATAACTGGAAGCCTGTATCTCCTACTCCCCTTCACCTCTTTTGCCCATTCCCTGATCTCTCTCCCCTCTGGCAACCATCAGTTTGTTATTTGTATTTATGAGTCTGTTTCTGCATTTTGTTTGTTTGTTTATTCATTTGCTTTGTTTTTTATATTTCATATATAAGTGAAATCATATGGTATAAGCCTTTCTCAGTCCGACTTATTTCACATAGCACAATACACTTTAGCTCCATTTATGTTGTCATAAATGGCAAGATCTCATCCTTCCTTTCTTTTTTATAGCTGAATAACACTCCATTGTATATACACCCCACATCTTCTTTATTCACTCATCTATCAGTGAACACTTAGGTTGCTTTCATATCATGGCTATTGCAAATAATGCTGCCATATACATAGGCGTGCATAGACCTTTTCAAATCAGTGTTTTTGTTTTCTTTGGGTAAATACCCAGTAGTAGAATTATTGGAACATATGGTATTTCTATTTTTAATTTTTTGAGGAACTCCCACACTGTTTTCCACAATGGCTGAATCAATTTATATTCCCACAAACAGTACCCCATGATTCCCTTTTCTCCACATCCCGGACAGTACTTATTATTTCTTATCTTTTTGATACTAGCCAGGTGTAAGGTGATATCTCATTGTGTTTTGCATTTGCATTTCCCTGATAAGTGAGGTTGAGCATCTTTTCATGTGTCTGTTGGCCCTCAGTGTGTTTTCTTTGGGAAAATTTCTATTAAGATCCTCTAACCCTGTTTTAACTGGATTATTTGGGTTTTCATTGTACTGAGTTGTATCAGTCAGTATTTAATTGTTCAGTAGCACCTATGCCAGGGAACACTCATGAAAAAAATAAAACTGTAAAACTTACATTCAATACATCTCACTTGTGATTTCTAAACTGTTTTGAGAACTTCTAAGACTATTTACAAGCAAAACATTTGAAATTTTTTAAAAAGGTTTTATTTATTGGAGGGAGTCAAGATGGCGGAGAAGTAGCAGGCTGAGACTACATCAGGTAGCAGGAGATCAGCTAGATAGCTTATCAAACCATTGCGAACACCTACAAATCCAACGGGAGATCAAAGAGAGGAAGAACAGTAATTCTGGAAACAGACAATCGGCCACTTTCTGGAAGGTAGGATTGGCGGAGAAGTGAATCGAAAGCGACGGGAGGATAGACCGCGAGGGAGGGGCCGGCTCCCTGCAAGCGGCAGAGCAACGGAGCACTAAATTGGGACTTTTAAAAGTCTGCTCCACGGAGGGACATCGCTCCAGAGGCTAAACCGGGGTGAAGCCCATGCGGGGTCAGCGTGGGCCCAGGTCCCGCAGGGTCACAGAAGGGTGTCTGAGTGTCGCAGAGCTCGCAGGTATTGGAGCGGGGAAGCCGGCCACAGAGACAGAGCCGAGGAGTGAGCTCTCAGCTCGGGGCTACCTTGAACTGGTCGCAGGCTGGGTGAGCTCGGAGCGCAGCCAGAGGCGAGGGAGATGGGAGTAGCCGGGGCTTTTCTCTGAGGGCGCACTGAGGAGTGGGGCCCCGAAATCTCGGCTCCTCTGGGCCGAAGATTGGGAGGTCGCCATTTTCATTCCTGTCCTCCGGAACTCTACGGAAAGCGTTCAGGGAACAAAAGCTCCTGAAAGCGGAACCAAGCGGATTATTTAGCCCGGCCTCTGGTATGGGCGGTGCAGCTCTGCCTCAGGCAAAGACACTTGAGAATCACTACAACAGGTCCCTCCCCAAGAAGATCAAGAGAAATCCAGCCAAGACCAAGTTCACTTACCAAGGAGAGCAGTGGAACTCCAGAGGAGGAGAAAGCAAAGCGCGGAATTCATGGCTTTCTCCCCATGATACTTCATTCTTGCAGTTAATTCAATTTTTTCTTTAATTTAATTTTTTTTCTTTTTCTCTATTTCTGCTAAATTTTTTTAAGTTTTACCGTTTTCTTTTTTTAACATTTTTTAACTAGTTTATCTTAACAATACCTTTTCCAAAAAAATAATAATCTTTTTTGAACCTTCATTATTATAGTCATATTTTATCCTTCATAATATTTAACTTTACTTTTTGTATTCACATAAGGGTTTTTTATTCTAAAAAATTTGGGGTACAACTTCCTCTAGTGGATCAAAAGACACCCTAAATCTAGCTCGAGGCTTGTTCTAATCTCCAGCCTGAGCAAATTCTCTCCACTTTCTTTTTCTTTATTCTCCCAATCAACTTAATCAACTCCTTTTTTTTAGAAATTTTAAAAAAATTTTGTTTTTCATCTTTATAGGCATATTCCATCCCTTCACTGTGTTTACTCTTATATACATTTTTCATTCTTTAAAATTTTGGGAGGTACTTTCTTCTAAGAGACCAAAATACCCCACAATTAAGTGGGTGACCCTGTTCTAGTCACCAGGCTAATATATACATATTTTTTCTTTTTTATATTTTTTCTTTATTTGTTTTCTTTTTTCTTTTTTTTTTTAATTTTATTTATTTATTTTTTTTCTGAACTTCTTTTATCCCCTTTCTCCCCCCCCACGATTTTGCGGTCTCTTCTGATTTGGCTAAAGAGCATTTTCCTGGGGTCTTTGCCACCCTTGTAGTATTTTATTTGCTCCTTCATATACTCGTATCTGGAAAAAATCAGGTCTCAACCAGTATCAAAAGATTGGGATCATTCCTTGAATATTTTCAGACCATAATGCTCTGAAGCTAGAACTCAATCACAAGAGGAAATTTGGAAAGAACCCAAATACATGGAGGCTAAACAGCATCCTTCTAAAGAATGAATGGGTCAACCAGGAAATTAAAGAAGAATTGAAAAAATTCATGGAAACAAATGATAATGAAAACACAATGGTTCAAAATCTGTGGGACACAGCAAAGGCAGTCCCGAGAGGAAAATATATAGCGGTACAAGCCTTTCTCAAGAAACAAGAAAGGTCTCAAATACACAATTTAACCCTACACCTAAAGGAGCTGGAGAAAGAACAAGAAAGAAAGCCTAAACCCAGCAGGAGAAGAGAAATCATAAAGATCAGAGCAGAAATCAATGAAATAGAAACCAAAAAAACAATAGAACAAATCAACGAAACTAGGAGCTGGTGCTTTGAAAGAATTAATAAGATTGATAAACTCCTGGCCATACTTATCAAAAAGAATAGAGAAAGGACCCAAATAAACAAAATCATGAATGAAAGAGAAGAAATCACAACCAACAC
>PISX010033417.1:0-15099 GCA_004024625.1 Mellivora capensis | reverse complement strand
CCCATCTTAGGGTAAATTAAGCCCATATTGTAAATATTTTATTGCATATTTCCATCTCAAACATTAGCCTGAGGGATTATGCTAGAGCAAAGTCATATTAGGAGACTAGAAATTCACCAGTGTCACATTTCTAAATGACTATTTTAAAAGGTGCCCTTCGATTTTATTTTGTCCATCATTAATTTTTATGGTACTTCTCATCCAACGGGTAAAAGTTTTCAATATTATATCTTTTAGCCTTATTACACAACTCATCAGTATCATGATCCCACTTCTTTGAAATAATGAAATATGTTTAATTCAGCTTTGTGTCCTACACTGAGCCCAAGAAAGTTTTGCACATAACAGGTAATAAATATAATCTTTAAAACAACTATTATTAATAAGTACCTGTATTAGTGTGGGTTCTCCAAGGAGCAGACACCACGATGCAGGGGTTTTATTAGGAGAAACATCTGTGAGAAAACATGAGGAAGGAGCTGAGAAAGGCTGGGGGAGCCTTCAAACCTCAATGCAAGTAAAAGAGAAGGAAGGTTAGGTGGAAGTGTCCAAGGCTGCCCTGCAGTGTGAGGAAGGTTCAACAAGATCAAAATCAAGGTGTTCTTGAGCCAAAGCAACCCATGCTAAGGAGGCACCTGTCTTCCAGGAGTAAACCTGCCTTACCATCCCTGATACACCAAGGCATTGGCTGGGAGCACCCTACACATGGCTTCATTGTCAATGTGCTGGTGAATTTCAGATCACAGAAGCTGATGTTCTTGATCAGAAATGTTTCCTGCAGCTGGAGCTCTGCAGGTTGCTTTCTCACGGCTGCTCGAGCATCTGTCATGTGGTAGACCACGGATCAGGTAGTATATTCACACATGTCCTTCTGCACCACAACAGCCTTATAAGGTAGTAATGATCATCCCATGTTCACCCACAAGAAAATTTGTAGTCAGTGAGGCTCACTAACTTTCCCAAATGAAAGCCAGTATGAAGTGTAACCAGGATTAAACTGCAGGCCTGTCTGATGCCAAAGCTTACACATTTATTGAATGAGTTAATTAATGAGTTAATAAATGAAGGGGAGTAGCCTAGATGTATGGGAGGCATAAAAAGACAAGTGCATTTGGAGGTTTAAAGCTGATGCACTGAGATGTACACCATAAAGTCACTCAGCTAATAGGTCATAAAAATATATTTGAAAACACAGATTTCCCAACTGATTTTTCTCTACCAAGTTCTAGCATTTTTGTGTAGTGGGAGTTTTTATTGTATCTATACATACATATTTTATGAGGGAAAATGAAGATCTACCCCACAAGAAGTTCAACTTTGTTCACGGTTTCAGTCCTACTTATAAAACTGAATAATTAAAATTATATGCAAATTCACCTGTGTACTTCAAGAGAGGAAGAGTTCCTTACACTATGACCTATATTTGTTCAGCTCCATGGAAACCATTTCATTCCATTATCCACACACAATTTACATAAAACTAAGGGGGAAAAGGTAAGAGATATGAAGTGGCACAACCTGAAAGGAAACAATAGTTCAGCATTCATTACTGAGCAGTGGAGGGGAGCCCAGAGGTGTTTGCTGAGCCATCTACCTGTAATTATGATGTTGTCTCTTACAGCAGGAGATTGAAGGAAAAGAAAAATCCACACTTCTCTGTTCCCAAACAGGCATCCAGACAATTAGGATCCTCCTTAGCAAGTGGCTGGATCTTGCTTACACAAAAATAAGCTGTGTTAAATTGTAAAATAAATAATGACAGCGACTATACACACATACAAAATGCACATTGTTGTACAGCTCCTTATTCCATCAAAAGAACATAGGAAAGGAAGGAATAATGCAAATGACTTTGTCCCCAACCTTACCACTGTTTGAACTAGTGAAAATGAAAAGTCATGGAATATTGCCGGTATTACATATTTACTTCCTTCAATTGTCCACTTCCTTATGCCGTAGATATCTGGTCATCCCACAAATAGACTGTCAACCATGTACTCAGGAAGGTAAACCTGGGCTACCACATCCCCCTTCCAAATTTGGTTATCCCTTAAATACGGATTGCCTAACATCTTCTCTTTAAAAAAGAGTGATCCTTTGAAATACCCCCCCCATGTAATTTACTGCTCCATAGCATGAATGAGTTCTATGCCTCGTTCCGAACAAGGGAAATGGTTCTTGCCATGGAAAATAAGGAACCACATACCTGACCTTGAGAATGTTTGCTCTGTGTGTGTATTCCACTTGAAGTAAAATGGTCCTGGATTTGGATATCACTGAGTTGAGAAACAGGCACACTGTGCCCTTAGAGTAAAGCCAATTTAGCGGCAACACTTCCCTATTTGCCAAGCCAAAGCTGTTGCACAAATCACACACTGTAAAGGGGAAGGGGAAGAAAACTGCTTCATCCAGTTTTGCGGCCTCAGGGCTGAATCAGATACACCTCAGCTTCAATGGCAAATCTCTCCCAGGATGTGACCTCCTAAGTGTGACATCAGCAACCTTGTCTAGGACAAGTACATTTTCAAGGTGTGACAGCTTGAGGCACAAGTTATGACCCAGTTACCAAAAAGCATAGTGAATTAAATACTTCATGTAATTTGATTTAGAAAGGGCTTCCATTCCAGGTTATATTTTTAGTTTTGTCTGGTTAGGATATTTGGTGGGTAAGAGGATGCAAAAGCTGTCGAAGTGATAGCGATTGTTGTTTTTTCTAATTGACCTCCATTAGCTCTTGCTTTCGAAATAAACAGGCATTGAAGGTTGTATGTGTCCATAAACATTTTCTAGCTTTCAGATTAGTGGATTTCTAAATGCCAATATGGCAGTTACCAAAACTATAATTCATTTGAACTAGTAGAAAAATCATCTGATCATAATCTGAGCATCATTTATTACTTCATCATTGTTAATTCTCCTGGAAAGACAATGATCAGCTCAGCTGCAATTTTCATTTCAAATGAAGACAGCCATCCTAATGAGAGCAGATAATGTTTTATTTTTATATTTTAAAAGGAATTTAAAGAGTTACTGTCACAATAAAACACAATTATGGTTGAGGACAAGTAGTAAGAAAACTGGTCAACCTAAACTGATGAGCACTGAAGATCTGTACCAAACAGACATCGATTTCAAGTGAAATTCTAGAACCAATGGTTTTATAACATATTTCAGAGCCAAATTATAACAAACACTCCACGTGAGCAAGAAGAGCAAATAGTCTTAGTCAACTCAAATGTTGTTTTCCTGATCTCAAGGAGGATCAGTTAATCTCCTAAAGACAGTTAAGGAGTATTATTCTTTCCCACTGTAGCACGAAAGGACAACTTCGATGCCAAACTAAGAGGTTTTGAATTACACTCAGTATGTACGAAAGGCCCATTGAAAGTTTTGGTGTGTAACATCAACTTGGAATCTAATTTGATGATAAAAAAAATAAATTCAGAGAAAAAGAATATAGAGGCATAAAGATTATTTAGAATACTAGTGCAATAGTACTGATTTTAATTAAGAAAGTGCCAACAGAAAGGAAGAGGATGACAGGAAATGTAGTGGAAGTAAACTTTCAAGGACTTAGCAACTGATTACATGTAAGAACTGGGGAGAGTTGGAAATATGAGGCAGTTTGGGGAGATGGAGAGGAGGCTTCATTTTCATTATTTTGGAACATGCCACATTTAAAGATTTGCAGCAGGCGGTTGCCAATGTAGAGCCGAGTCTCCATCGAGCTAGAGGCATGGCAATGATATCGCTAATTATCCACTTCAAGTTAAGAGGTCTGTGTGCCTGATACTGTCGACATGGAAAAGAAGTAAGGAGACTGATGATGAAGACCTGAACCTTGGAAAACACCTACTTTGGGGAATTTAGAAGAGGAAAAGGAATGAAACAATGGCTAACAGGTGTGTGAAAACCTAGGAGAGTACCATTTGGAAGTTCATTTGCAAAGACTAAGGAATGATTGAGTGATGAGGTACTGGGGGCTGCAAACTTCAAGAACAGAGTAAGAGAGAAGGCAAAGTAGCTTGAAAAGTTTGCCTGAAGGACTTGGGTAATCTTCCACATTCCATCTTGTAGGATGGGGGAAGACCATTGAAAAGAGACATGAACATCGCTCCTGTCCTGGCAGATGCACTCCCTATAACATTAAAGACACAAATAAAAGGAAGAAGGGGAAAACACATGATGCTCAGGACCAAGAAAGGAGGAGGAAAGAGTAGGGGGTTGAGTTGGAATGGGAGGACATTGAGTTGGGGAAGGCACTGAGCACAGGCTGGGGTCTTGAAGTAAGTGAGAAAATGTGGAACATGCACTAAGGGAGCCTAGAGTACTACAACCACTTTAACTGGGCACTTTTCTTTCACTGTGTATTCCTACCAGTGTGAAGGCAGTTTTTCCCACGTGTTTCCTGCCTTCATTTCAGATCTGATTTGCTTTCAAAATCATTAGATAACCAATATCCTGGATAACAAGCTAACTCACTGAAGTTTATACTCTGCAACTAACTTGTATCCATTCTTCATTTACAAATTGAGAAGTTTAAAATGGTAACCAGTGACGACATTTTAAAGAAAAAACTCAAGTGTTTGTTTCTTGTTTAATTAAACATGCTACCAGTGTCTCAGGAAAGTCAATGCTGAATCCTTAGAGAACAAGAGTCTTGGCAAGCTAAATCTGGTCCCTTCAAATTGTTTCTGTCATGTCGGACTCTGCTGCAGGACAATATACACCATTGTTTTCTCGTCCTAAATTGTCACATCCTGTTGCTCTACAAGAGTCTGCAGGTGCCAAGTTACACCCTAAAGAGGGATGTTTTCCAATGGTGGGTCTGAAGCACAGCTTCATAATAAGAACCTTAGTTCCAGGTGAAAGAGCAGATCTGGGAAGCAAGCTTCTAGAGCAAGCAAATTGCCAAAAAGAACATAATAAATCAAAAGTGGAATAGAGGTTGATTTTGAAGTTCTGGCACATGAGTGCGGAACATTCATGATGGCAAATCTTTCTTTGGAAATGTACAATGAAGCCATTTTAGCTATCATTTACATTTTTATTCTTAAAAAGATACCAGATGTTTAGTTAAGAGTGTGTCCTCTAACCTACCTGATAAAAACATGATAAAATGCCATTAATTTTAAAACATATAGAGATTTATATTATATATATATATTACATATAATACACAGACACACACACACGGGGAGGAATTTCTTTTTTTTTTTAAGATTTTATTTATTTATTTATTTATTTTTAAAGATTTTTTATTTATTTATTTGTCAGAGAGAGAGAGAGAGCAAGCACAGGCAGACAGAGTGGCAGGCAGTGGCAGAGGGAGAAGCAGGCTCCCTGCCAAGCAAGGAGCCCGATGTGGGACTCGATCCCAGGATGCTGGGATCACGACCTGAGCCGAAGGCAGCCGCTTAACCAACTGAGCCACCCAGGCATCCCAGATTTTATTTATTTATTTGACAGACAGAGAGAGAGATCACAAGTAGGCAGAGAGGCAGGCAGAGAGAGAGGGGGAAGCAGGTGCCCTGCTGAGCAGAGAGCCGATGAGGGGCTCGATCCCAGGACCCTGAGATCATGATCTGGGCTGAAGGCAGAGACTTAACCAATGAGCCACCCAGGTGCCCCCACGGGGAGGAATTTCTTGAAGGAAAAGTCTAACTCCAAGAAATCTGATTGGGAAGCACAGGAACGACACCGAATCCCTCAGGACAGTCTATTTTTCTCAAAGGAACCAACTTTCTGGCTTGATTACAAAGACAAGCATGGATATAACAGTTTAAGTCAGTTTCAAGTCACTGTATGTGTGCCATATTTCTACTAGGACGGTGGAAAGGAATACTGAAGAATGATCTCAGTCCCACCTTGATGAATAGCTAAACATACCATCCAAGGAGACACTCTCTCTTCTCCTTTCATCCTCCTCCTCCCACTCCTCCTTCTTAGGCTTCTTCTGCTTTCTCTCTGTCCTCAGATACAATCCACTCTAGTACTCTATTGCCATAATGTTCAAATTCTTCATTCAAACCCAACAAAAAAATTTTTACTTACTCCAATATTTGTGTATTATACTTCAGTTTTCCATGAGAAATACTTTTAAATCTTCAGCTTTAAAAAATATAACTCCTTTATAAGACAAAAGATATCTACTAGCTAAATATCCAAAGATTTTTTAATCTCCTTTGGTGAACCTATTTCCTTTCCTGTAATTTTTTGTTGTTGTTGTTTTCCTCTAGGCTACTACGGTTTTCTCTACATATCTTTAAAATGCAATAGTTAAAACCAGACTTATCCGAAGTAAAATTGTAAGCAGTGTGAGAGTGCCGTATCACACACTCTGGAGAGCTCCCTGGGGATTGCGGTGACTTTCGCTAAGCCTGAAGTCTACGTGTGATTTCGTTCACTGTGAAGAAACAGGAACAAGAGATGATCCAAGGACAAGGCTGTTCATCCATTAAGCATAACATAAATATTTCACAAGCATAACAAGCTGATAGCTATAGATAGTTCATAGGTTCTCAAACTTTGGGATAACTATAGTTTTTAACTTTTTGAAATGCATGGCAAAGGCCGCCAGGAGCCACCAAAATGTGGTGTTGTTTTTTTTTTTTCCTTTCATAATAACAAGACTCTAGGTAAGCATATGATTGACCATATTTCCCAGCCCCCCTTTAATTTCAAGGTGGTTGCATGATTTAGGTCTCTCCAAAAGAATATAGAGGAAGAGATATCTCCCATTTCTGGATCTGAGGTTGAAAGAGAATGGTTATGTCTCTTCTGTGTTCCTTCACCTTCCATCTGCTGAAAGCAAATGGTAATGAGGTCTAGGAGCAGTGGATGCTTTGCCCCACTGGGGACATCTAGAAATGGCTGAAGACATTTTTGATTGTCAAGAAGGGGCAGTGGTTTCTAGTGATTAGAGGCCAGGAATGCACCTAAACATCCTACAATGAATAGGCCCCCAAACAAAACCAATATTGCTAAGTTTGAGAAACCCTACCGTAGGAGATTACAGAGCTTTATATTGGATGAACCTGGGTCCTTTGGGTGACTGCACAGAACAGAGCTACCCTGCCTGCCTAAACATTCTCCAGAACTATTACCAGAGCTGGACATAAATTCCTGCTGTGTTACCAGAGCTAGACATACGACCTAAGATCTTTTAGTCCATTTATTACCACAAATCAGCTTACCCTAAGAAGGAGGCTAAATAACATGTAATTTTCAAAATACCAATGATCTTGAGCACCTACACGTATAGGTCTCCATTAACCTTCTCTGGATCTTTTTTTCGTACCTTCATAGACATATTGGCATTTTAAAGATTTTTATTTGTTTATTTGACAGAGAGAGACACAGTGAGAGAGGGAACACAAGCAAGGGAGTAGGAGAGGGAGAAGCAGGCTTCCCACTGAGCAAGGAGCCCAAGACGGGGCCCAAATCCCAGGACCTGGGGATCACAACCTGAGCTGAAGGCAGATGCCCAACAACTGAGCCTCCCAGGCTTCCCAGTATTTTAAAATTGTTTTATGTCTTCACACGTTTTCTTCTACAGGGAGCTCTTCTTGTTTGTTTTCAGGTTTGTCTGAGTTCATTGTTCCTAGTGAAACATAAGCTCCATGGGGGCAGGTCCATACCTCTTTTGTGCAGCAAGATGTATAGCAAGAAGGGTCATAGTATTGAGCCCATTATGGAGTTGGACTTACAAATACTGTTAAGTAAATGAATTTCAGAAAAGAAGATTTCAATAAAGAAAAACAGTCTGTAAAATCAATCTGCAATAAATTAGTAAATTAGATGAAAGTGTGCAAGGACTCATCTTCTAAACACTCACAAAACTATGTTCAAATGAGTCATTCTAGAATTTTGCTTAGGAATAAATTTATAGTCACCAGATTACAATCTGTGGGATCCATCGCCTTGTTTTTGAAAAAAAAATCAGACACTAAATCATAAATGAGATCATCTGGTCCCTACCATTAGAAAAACACTGATCCTCCTATTTTAAGGAGATAAATCACAAGCCCTCACAAATGGAATTGTAATCCTGAATAGCACCAACAATTCTTGATTCTTTCAAATTAGGAGGCAACTCTAAAAAGAATGTAGTAGTCCATGCTCAACATCCTTTTCTGACTCTAACCAAGGATTTTCACCTGTGAAAAAAGGAGGAAAATAATATATATAAGTCACATTCAGAAGACCTTTAAATGGCAATTAAGAGACACACCTATGACTGGTGATTGATGGCAGGTGCAATGTGCAGTTAACTGTGGGATAAAACAAACACCTCAACCAGCACTGTGTACACAAGAGACTTCAGTGAATGGAGTGGTGTGTTTAGACAGCGATTGCTAGAGAACAGTGTACCCATAGTTAGCTCATTCCTGGGAAGGATATGCTATCAAGTGTTTTAGATTAGGAAAAAGTAATTTTGTTGTTATTTCTTGCTGAAATGGAATCCTAACTTCATTTAATTAAGCAATTTTTGTACTTTCTCTGGGTCTATATTCCAGCATCAAGAAGAGACATTGAAATGCATAAGGTTGCCAAGAGAATGACACCAGCAGGCTTAAGAAATTTGAATAATCTTCAGTGGCTCAGAATTGAATGGAAGCTAAACTGCACACAACCTACCTGGTCATTCAAGGTCTTCTATAGCCAGAATCCAGTCTACCTTGGCTGAATGAACATCACAAGTTATTCACCGCAACAGAACTCCTTTCGTCACTGTCTTCCAACCACATGGCGCAATGTCATTTTCACAAACTGTTCTAAAACAGAAAGGTCACAGGGCTGTCTGGCTGGCTCCATTCGAGCAGCATCCACCTTTTGATCTTGGGGTCAGGAGTTCGAGCCCCATGTTGGGTATGGAACCTACTTTAAAAAAATAAAATAAAATAAAATAAAAACAATACTTTGCCTATTGACCTACACACTCTTCAAAAGTAAATTCTAATTCTATCTCTTCAACACCAAAAAAAATCTTCTCTATCATAGCCTGAAGCTCTCTCCTTCTCCATCCCGTGAAATCCCATGGTTCCTAAGCGTGTCTTACTCTGTCAGGTTTCTTGCACTGTCATCATAAAGACTGTTACCTTAAATAGTACATTCAAGCCCTGCTTTATTGAGTTTCTTGTGGGGTAATTCAAGTGACTTGGAAAGTTGTCAGACAGCAGGTTCCATGGGTTGCCACGGTGTATGTAACATATACATATCAGGAGCATTCAATAAATACTTAAAGAATTTCCTGAATTATACATTAAAGAAGAGATTTCAAAAAAGTTTTCCTTAGGTCGGTGTCGTTTAAGAATAATGCGATCTGAAAGAATGTGTTCTTAAAGCAATATGAACCCCAACTAAGGACTATGAGTACTATTTTTATTGCTATGACTAGTATGTTCTTGTATACTACTTTCATTGATATAAATTATACATCAAAAGGGCATGTTCTGACCTTAAGTAGATAATTTGGTGTGGCTCCATTTGTGTTTGTTTAACCAACTTGGTGCAATGCCCAGTAGAACAACCAGGACAATGTGGAACATTTTACCTGCTACTTGATGCTGTTGCCATGACCTGAACTAACCTTTGCTCCAAAGTGCTTCCCCACCTACCAAAGGTGAATTGAGCTCTCTCCAGAGCTCCAATGTTGTCCGAAGCCAAAGTCACTTTTAAACACTAAAGTCTCCTCAAACTTTACAGGACCCATAAAATATTCTGAATCATGGCCCTTATGACTAAAAGTTGTTTTAAGTTGTTTTTTTTTTTAAGGATGTTTAATTAAAAGAAAGATGGCATCTAAATTCTCATGTTGATGCCCACATTTAACTCTCAATTTCATTTTAGACCATTAAATACCTGGCACTTGATCTTCCAATATCCTGAGAAAAAAACTTCCTTAATAAGATATTGAGGAAATATAGTGCTGTATGAGCATCAGCATTTAACATTTAAATTTTTTAAATTTCTGCATAGACCAAACACTGTAAATCCCTGATTTACAAGCAGAAAATAACATGAAGAAAAAAAAAATCTGAGTTTAGCATGAAATAAGTACTTCCTACCTACAATGAATATTGTTCATTGTAGAATGCGTCCGTTTTAAAATATAATTTTTTAGGGCCTTTCCATATCAGTGTGTTTTAAAATGTTTGCCACCTTTCATTATTCTGATGACCAGAGTTTACCTGTTTATGAGTCTAGGAGCTCTCACTGAATTGTGACTATACAAACTTAAATCACATAATCCCTCCCAAGAACACAGAAATGTCTAGGGTAAGAAAATACTCTATTAATAACCCAGCAGTCCCTTCTGCCTTGCCCCACCCCCAGTGCAAGCAGTCTAGAGAACGTGACTGTTCAAGCTGCCCAAGAATTCAAGTCAGACACACCAGCAACCTCTAAAGAAAGGGAAACTGAGGATTAACATATACCTGGTTATTGTGTAATTATCTCATAAGAGAAAAAGCAATTTGCATGTTTCCAAAATAAACGACAGGAGCCAATGTTGCCTTCTCCCCTGTGTCCCAATTACAGGCTGATAATGCACAGAGATGGAAGGGCACCTGACCATGCAAAGCCGAAAGGAGACCAGCTTTAACTCTTTAAGGAACATAAAAATGAACCCAAGGCTACCGATGTCATCAAGAGTGGACCAGAATTCCCTTGTGTGGGAAAAATACATGAAGCTGCACTGCTCTTTTTTATTATTAGTTTTGTTTTAATCAAATGTATTTATTGAATTTCCCTTATATTTAATCCTTAATTATATTACATCAATATAAGAAAGCTATGTGTTAATTTAAGTGAGGTTATTTTCAAGGATGAAAAAACAGATGAAAGCAGGGTTGGGTGGGTTATAACTCATCTTTGGCAAACCAGAGAAGTAGAAATGTGGACGTGATCTATCAGTGTAGGGATTATGACCTTCCGGGCCCATTTGTGTAGTAACAGAATAAGAAGGACCAAGCAAATCTTATGCCCAGGGATCCCACACCAGCTCTACAAACTGGGGAGTAGCTATAAGACCTCATTAGTGATTAAGCAGCTCCATTGTGAACATCCCACATCTTCTCCTAAAGCCATCCAAATATAGAAATTCCATTTACAGTAGGGCACATGCACTTCCCAAAGAGTTGTCTCAAACTTTTATAAGTCAAAAACTTTTTGCAATTCTAATAAAGCTGTGAATACCTCTCTTCAGAAAAATTCCTAAATTTACATACACACCAATCTTGTATACATTTCCAGGGATTCAGAAATCCCCTGAAATTCCACATGTGGATATGTAGGTCCATGGAACCAGGCTAAGAACCAGTGCATCCATGGGTGATGGAAGTGGAAAGTGGAGGGCCACAACAGAACTACTGATCATGGACAGGATACTTTATTTTTTTTAAAGGGATGGAAGAATTCAGAGCCCCTTAAATTTTCTCTATTTTTCCACTTCCTTTCTTTAGCTTCCTCATTCCTTCAAGTGAAGGTCAAAGTCTCAGATATTGAACTTTCCAGAAACCACCTGGAGAAACCACTGCACATTTCATTTGCCAGAGGGGGTCACTATGCAGCTAACTGTTCACGTACAAAAATAAAGCACATCTTTGTTCTTTTCCGTAACTGTGCCCAGAAGAATTACTTTAAAATGCATTTTCCACACTATAAAGTGTGTCCTAACAAAACACAATATACTCAACAGCAATGTGATTACTGTGCTTGTAAAACAGTTGGTGTTTTAGCAATATGCCCTTAAAAAAAGTATGCTTGGAAAAATGGATTCTGTTTCAACAGTTAAAAGGACATAATTATTTTTCTGCTGCATAACAATTTTTAAATGTTAATGAGTTAAAATACAGCACCAAAACAGTTCCCATGCAGTAATACAGTGTATCATTTGGCTGCCTGGCCCCCTTCCTTTATTTTTCCTCTGATGGTCAAATACGATGCAGCAACCAGGAAAACCACACGTATTAAGCAACTACCACATGACCATCACATGGGACAGCTTGCTCTTCATAAACTTTCTCTGGATTCATCGATTAGAGTTTCTCAACCTTGGCCTCATAAACAGTTTGGGTCTAATGAGTCTTTGTTGTGGGGGTTACACTGTGCAATGTTGAATGTTGAGCAGCGTCCCTGACCTCTACCCACTAGAGTCCAGCAGCACCTCCACTTCCGAGCTCTAGCCATGACCATCAAAATATAATGACCAGATATTGCCAAATGTCCCCTGGGAGATAAAATTGTCCCCAATTTACAATCACTGATAAAGAACATAGTTATAGAAAAGGAATCACAGGTAAAGCAGAATGTACCAGATACTGTACCTAAACAATCCACCCACCAGACAGGAGACTAATCTTCTTCAGTTATATTGGTCTAATATTGTGAGCAATGTCAATGGCATGACTCATATCTATGAAATAAGTCACCAGCCTCACCAAGTAAAAAGCAATTGATTTGTAAAATTTGCAATATCATATAACAAATAAAGAAACCCTAAAATCTCATTAAATGCCCCCACTCCTAAGTGTCTATTAAGAGCCTAGACTACATCAGACACTGTGTCAGAAGCTGGGTTCCAGAGTAAAAGTGACGGAAGCATTTCTGCCTTCATGGACTCTCAATGCCAATGGCACTATCTGGTAAGAAAATGGGCAACTATGGTATATAGTTGTGTTATATATAGTACAACTATATGTATGTTATAGATAGTATGTGCTATCATGGGTAAAGTAGCTGGAGCTCTCTCACTGGATTTAAGAGACTGAAAGAAATTCCAAAAACATTCTGTCTAAGCTAAGACCTAAAGGAAGAACAGAAATGAGGCATAGAAAAGCACTGAGAACATGACTAAGAAGTTGAAATAACATGACAGGGTGTCCAAAGTGGTCAAAAGCATGGAATGATTGCAGGAATATAAATATTATAATAGCAATAGGGAAATTTGTAAAGAAGTGAGGCTGGAGAGGACAGCAGGGGCTAAATCATGAAGGAAACCATATCAAAAAGTTTGAGGTTCTTTGCAAAGCAAAGGGATCTCACTGAAGAATTTCAAAGGGGAAAGCAGAGTTACTGGGTTTTTGCTGAGATCACTCAGGCTATAGTAGTTGTATCAGTCGGCGTTCTTGCAGGGAAACAGAACCTATAGGAGAGATCTGTTTGTGTATTTATATAGAGAGGGACAGACAGAAAGAGGAGCAGATTTAATATAAGGGATTGGCTTATGAGATTATGAAAGCTGAGAAGTCTTACAACCCATTTTCTGGAAGCCGAAGACCCAGGAAATCCAGTGATGTAGTTCTAATCCAATCCCAAAGGCCTGAAAACCAGGAGACCCAATGGTACATCTCCAAGCCAAAGGCAGTTAAGTGGGAGAAAGTCCCTCTTATTCAGAGGTGGTGACGGCTGGTAAGCCAGTTTGTAACTTCAGCTGATTGGATGAGGTCGACCCATATAGGAAGAGCAATCTGCTTTTCTCAACTGATTTAATCTCTTCCAAAAACACCCCCACAGAAACACCAGAATAACATTTGACCAAATATCTGGGCACTCTACAGCCAACTCAAGTTGCCACACAAAATTAACGGTCACAGTCTCAAACGTTAAAAACAAAAGAATGAATCCAAGGAGTACACGAGAAAAGTTGGCACAGCAAACAAGGCAAGACATTATCATGAGCTGAACAACGTGGAAATTTCACCATGCATTTTTTTTTAGTAAAGGTCCTAGCCTGGCACATAGTAGCAGCTTATTGAATATGTATTTAATATTTGTCAAATTAGTGAATGAATGTGAGTGAATGAAATCAAAAACATTTTGGAAGGATGTATTTCACTGTAAAGCTGGGGAGGTAGTCCCATATGCCTGTGATAACATGCCTACATCTTAATCATTTCATCAATCCTGTTCAAATCAGAAAGCATTTAATGTTACTCCAAACCTTGAGTGCTGTCAACAGTTAATACTGGTAAAGGTGCAATGAAAAAGACACTCCCAGGCACTGTTGATGGAATTTCTAGATAGCATCTGGCAGCATTAAGAGCATTAAAAATGTTCTTACCCTTTGGTTTAGCAACTCTCCCTCCAAGTTTCTATTCTGAGGACTGTTCATTACAGTGAAAAAATGAAAGCAACTTAATCTCTAACATGGAAAAAGCACTAATTAGTATCCACCAAGTAAAAAATCTTGTTTTCAATGTCAGTTTGGTAAAATAGACAATGCATTAACAATTATGTTAACAAATTAAAATACAACACTTTCTATATAATATAATCCTAAATGCTCATCTATTTCTTTCCAGGCTTATCTACATTAACTGAGACAGAGAGCTTAGACATGTACAAATGAGGAATATAATCTTAATTTATAAAATATACGTGTATACGTAATTGCAAGGACTTAACAATCTCATTCACTTTCTTACTGGAGTTAGATTCTTTCAGCTAAAAGGCCATTCAAAAAAATATGTTTTAAAAGAAAATGAATAAAAGAATGATCAGTGAATGGCTGCTCCTAATTGCAAATGACCAGATGTCTGCACAGTGACTGTAAACGCTCTATTTGGCTCACAATAGAGGAAAGTAACAGACTTCTGAAGACTCTTTCCAGTGATACGATACATATCCTGACTGTTTTGAAAGGACTTTAAGACCTTGGGTTTGGAAAGGCAGAGTAGTTTACCAGAATTTTTTGTTCACGGAATCACATAATCCAATTCAGTTAGTTTTCAAATTTCTATAAAACTGTGAAGGGCCTCAAAAGGTCTTGCAGCCTGGTCTCTGTCAACTGAGATTAACAGCTGAGCATGTATGTGTGTGTGAAGGGACAAGTACAGAACCTCCTTTCATGAGTGTTTCCAGTACTTAAGAACCTCCTTTGTCAATTCTTACTTCAAGTTCAGTCCATTCCTTCTTGTCTGGCCTTCATAAAGTAGAGAACAGCTGGGTTCCATGCTTCTTATATAACCCTCCAAACACTATCAGAGAGTTACTTGTTCTGGTCATCCCCAATGCTTCTCAACCCCATGCCCTGCAGAGTTAGCTCACCCCCATCAGCCTGATGCCATGCTCTCCCCACCAAACGAAGTATATGTC
>PISX010033416.1:0-14915 GCA_004024625.1 Mellivora capensis | reverse complement strand
TGATGTCTTAAAGAATAAACAGACCAATATGGAGTAACATCAAGCAAGCACATGCTGGCTGGTAGACGGGATACTTAGAACACATTTTATGATGGTTTGTTTTTGTCTGAGAAGAACAAACACTCCACTCGTACCCATTTGTGCCATAACTGACTAAACCAATAAATCGGCTTCCAGAGAAGTTTGTTTTAGCTTCTTCATTTGTAAAGGAGAAAAATAAAAAGACCTTGGCCATAAAAATGAACAGAAATTGCTTCCTGAAAAATAAAACTATACTCTCGCTGAAGGTAAAGTGCGATGGTGCTACCAACCTAACAGGGAATAAAAACTACTTGTGATTTTAGGAATAAAAGGGAACCCTGGAATAAATTATCACCTCTGTCATGGGTTCATTCAGAATTTCTTGATTTCACAAAGTCATTTAATTCATTCATTTATTCTCCTGTCATAATTAAAGGATTAACCCCCACCTGTCCTTCTGATTACACCACAGTGGTGAATGCATAAGTACATAAGGAGTACCTAAGGAACAAGGCTAGATACATAGTAGGTACTGGGTAAATACCCATCAGTGAGTTAGCTGATCCAGAGAAATTTCCATCCATACAAGAAACCATGGCCCTCAAAGGCTTTCTCTGCACTTATGTCCATAACACATTCCCTGGATATTTCACTCATGTTGGCAAGAAAGACACGTGGGCATGCTAACAAATAAAATTCCTATTTCAAGATCTTTGAACCAACAATGAAAATCTCTTAAAAAGCATCCTGGAGTGTGAGCCCCTTCAAACAGGTGTTGATAAGACCACAGAGCCATTAAGAATGGTTCAGAGAAGGGCACCAGTCATGCTCCAAGGATGTTCATCCAAGTTCATGTCCTTCAGAGTTCTGCTAAGAGCAGTCTCTCCTTGAACAGGTACTGCTGAAGAACTCCCTTCACCCTCAATAGTATTTAAATGAAAAGACAGAGACAACTTAAGCATGAAGGAATATTCCAAGAGTAAACATAAAAAATGCAGTCATGATGTAGACACAGATGGCCACAGGAATTAAGAATTAAGCAGGTAATACAGATGGATAAAATAGATTGATCCCGTTGTCAGAAGAGCAGAGTGAGGGTGACTAAAAAGGGTAAGCTAATTTGACTGGAGGATGAGGTGGGGAACCCTAGCTATCCTTAAACCCTAAGTCCTATCCATAGGGGCAGCAATTGCTTGGCTCAAACAGAAAGTGGCCATGAGGACTCACTTTCAAGACAGTATGGAAACCTGGACTTTGTTGAAATCTTCCCACTTTTAAGTCTTCTAACTAGTTCAAACAAGGCTTAGGCCATCACAAAAACCAAACATGAACATATTTTTTTGTGTGGCAACTTAACCCTTGTTTTAGGTCTTTTGATTTTTTGTAACGGTTTGCAATTTGGATATTGGTTTCTGCAAAATATGAGGTTGACCGGTAAATTATGACTGCAATATTGCAAGTTAATTATTTAATTGGGAAAATAATTTTCACATTAAAAAAACCCCTATATTTTCTGATAGAGCCTATTAATGAAATTTTAAATGTATTTCCAACAAACCCCAGGTGATCCAAGTTGCTATTCACCTAGTATCAATGCTGTCTTCCCTTGGGAGTCCTTCCTACACCAGTTGGTCTATTTTTTCCTATTTCCTTCACATCTGTCACTGTGCTTTATTTATTTAATAAATATTTCCTGAGTAAAATAGCTTCCTTATGAGCTCAGGAGTGTGGGAAATGGCTCCAATCAGTGCTATGTCTCCCCACAGGTTAGCTCAGTTGTGGTCCCTCCCAAACAAGTCTGGTATCTAGAGTGATAGAAAAAGGTCTTGTAACCACTATAGATAAATATCCCACTTGCTCTCCATGACTTCTTTATCACCCAATTAGTCAAATCCTTCCACGTACTTAACATTTTAGCATCAAGTTCAAGTCACTGAATAAAGGACTACCAGGCACCCATAAAAATGATAAATTCTAAGGAACAGTTGTAAAATATTCTGCAAATACTCCATCACTATTTATCACACAAAATATAACTAAGGAGAAGGAGAGAAATCATATTGTGTCAGACAAAATCTAGGTGTTGTTTTAGCTTAAGGAAAGCCACAAGTGAAAAGAAAAGAAAAGAGAAAAGGAAAGAAAAAAGAAAAGAAAAGAAAAACGATATGGTAATCACAGCCCAACTTACATCATAACCATCCTGGGAGAGCCAACCATGTAGTGGGCTCCATATCACACATCTTTTAATTGTCAAAGGAAACCATCTCAGTTATGCATATTAGCAAAACAGAGGCTGAGGTACGTAAGTACTAGTGGTTACCCAACTAACAAATAGGAAGTATGGTCAGGCCAGGATTAAAATCCAGGCATAGGGAATTCTAAGGAGATGGACAGACATTAGGAGTTATCTGATCCAATGCTACTACGTTACATTTGGGGGAATGGGGGGAGTCACCAAAACAGATTACTGACTAGCTAGCTAGCTCAGGTCTCAGAAACAGATAATTTCTTCTCTCACTTCAAGACAGTGCCAAAGACCAGAGTCACTTTTCCGGCTTTAACAACTCTTATTAACCATTATTAACCATGTTCTCACCCAAGATAATGTGACCCCCAGAGCCACGCCCTTACCATTGGGAAGAGTGGGATGATGTATCAGTCCATTGTTTAAAAGTTCTTACAATTAAACCTCTTCCCCCTACCCCCATCCATGCCCAGCCTACTTCAGCCAACTTCGGAGAAACTCCTCTCTGGTTTCATCCCCACACATCTGTTCCCTACATGGTACCCTTAGATTTTCTTCCTCCTCTGCCCAGCCCAGAAGGTCCTACTCCTCTCTCCTCATGGCCTCTGCCCTCAGCCGCCATTAAAGATAGGTTTTCAACCAAAGGCACTAATAGGAGTTGGGGCTATTCCAGAATTTCTACACAAATGGTATTTAGGAGCTTGTAAAGTGGGGGTGGGGTGGGATGTAGAGACAAGTAGACTTATTAAAACTCTATTTATAATACAAGCATTAAGAGTTTTTTTATTTGTTTACTGTAGTTCACCATGACTCTGGGAATGGGGGCCGATGGTGGTAGGGTTACTAAAACCCTCATTTGCCTTTTTTTGGTGCTCTACCCAAGGTGGGGCTGTTCCATCATTCAGGTCTCACTGAAGGAAGAAATGAAAGAAAATGGTCCTTTCAAGCCTCACCTCAGAGTGAAGCAGCTACCAGAGAAACTCCTCTTTCTCTTGCTACTATTGTCTATCCTTTCTGCAAGGCTCTGGTGTATGATGCCAAAACATTTTTTTCTCCTCTCTCTCTAGCAAAACCTCCTTGGATTATTATCCTATCTTGGATATGGACTGGGGCCCAGGGAGAGAGGCAGAAAAGCGTCTTGCTCCAGGAAAGCGTGAAGAGAAAAATACGAGTCTTACCACAATAAAAACAACATATGCAAAACCCATCAGCCATACCACACTGCACAATGTAGGGAAAACACCACATGGGCCCCTGCCTCCCAGAAAAGCTTTTCTCTACTCAGAGGGTGACAAGAGAACATCTGCAAATAAATTGCCAAGTTGTTATTGGCTTATGGGGCATGGGGGGGGGATCAAAAGGTTGTCTCCAGGAAATGCTTTTATTGTCTTAAGAGGTAGGCTAATATCTAGCTCTGTTCATCAAACTGAGCTCTCCTGATTATCTTAAATTTATACCCCTATCTCTCACCTCTTCCTCTGTGCCCTATTTCATAGGAAGCTTTTGCTACCTGACTGGGTTACTATGAATGGACTCAGTCGCTTTGGAAATTGAGTTGTCCTTTTATAGGCAGATTGATGGACTAGGTGTCAAGGTTTTGGAAAAGTGGCATGACTGGGCCAAACACCATTACCCATAAATCCAATATTGACAGAAGTCCTACCCAATCCAGGTAATTCTTTATCAAGGCATGACTACAAAGCACAGGGCACAGAGAATCATTGACAGCTTCTGGGAAATGAGTTATTAAACCCATTACTTAAGGAGGAAAATGCTAATGAACAATTTATTATTATAAATTATAAGAAGACTCTCTGGACTGTATCACTCAGCCTCCAAAAGTATGCCCATAATTCCTGACTGTCTAACCAAGAGAAATCATCCTGGATCTACAGGTTTTTAAACTTGAGATTTTTTCTTTCTGTCTTCTGTTGGATTTCTCAAGTCAGTGGAGATAAGGTGAGTTAGTCAAGAAGAATCAACCATAAGCCCTGTAACATCATCTAAAGCTTGAAATGCCTCTCCTTGAAATTCAAATTTATGAATATTTAATAGAATTTTTTTGAGAAAACAGTTTACATGTCACTATAAAAGCTTTGCTTTGGGGGCTCCAAATAAAAAGTAATGGGTTATCTTTCAAACACATATCAGAATCAAGGAACAGCCAACAAATTCTCATTTTATATCCCTCATTCAGAGAGTGGCACTGAACATCCATTTTTCTTTTTCACATGTTGGTCCTCTATCAGTTTTCGGATGTTAATTCTCTTCACTAGTTTCCTTCAGCAACATACCATGTCTTCCACTGTAAAACACACCATTAATTTATGTATCGCTAAGAAATAAAACACATGGACAATTCTAAGACACATTCTAATTTTTTAATTCCTATTATACTGTTAAAGCATACACCTCTCAAAATTGATTTTAAAAATAATCCCTGGGTCTTGCAGAACATTATTCTTCAAAGTCACTAGCGAAGGAGGTATGATGGAGTTCAGTAGTTGACAGTTTCTGGCTAGCCCTCACACCAAAGTATATTTGTATTTAAGAGTTCAAAAAGAGGTATTTTTCTGTTTTCTGCTTTTCACAATAAAGAATAGGTAAGGTCGGGAAGCCCAGCACATCCCCTCTGCACATTTGTTAAATGTTTAGAAAACAAATTCAGATTGCGGGGAGAACCAGCCAGGCATAAATAAACAAGCTATAAACTAGAAGCCAATGAAAATAATCACTGAACAATTCCTGCCAGAGAACAGAGATGATCCCCACCTTAGCATTGTCCATTTTAAACAGGCTCAGTTTGAACTTTCTTTGAAAATACCACTTGTGTTTGGGCAGCTGTCATCTTTCCCAAGTTCATCCTCACCTCATACCCTTCCTGTTCCCACAGGCAGACTGAGCTGAACACACTTTTCAACAACATTCGCCTTGAACTTCTATAGAAATGCAACGACTGATGTCAGAGGCAATAAAATCCAAGAATGTGAGATCCTGTGCCTGAATGAATCCCCAAGAAAAAAAACAAAGAATGGACTCCTCTCTCTCCTGACATGAGAAGGGATGTTTCACTAGGAACCTAAACATTTTTTTTCTAAGAAGTAACACATGAATCCCTGACAAGTCTTGAAACGAGGAGCACAAATTCCCTGCTCAAGCTTGATCACAGAAAGAAACTCTGGCCCCAGATTTATTTACAGAAATAGACCTTCACCAAAGCTTTTGGCTTGCGTGCCCCCAAACGCCTCATAACTCTTCAGGTGAGTTCCCAACTGTGGATGCCCATCTTTGTACCTGAGAGTGCCCCTGGACTGTCTAATAAATACCACCATCTTAATACGGCAAAGTCCCTGGGTCTTGCTCCCTCTCCTCCCCCATCATTTCCCAGCCATGACACGACACTGCCATCCACCCAGGTGTGCCAACAAGACACCCAGAAGTCTCAGTTGGCTTCTCACTTAATTTCATCCCTTACATCCCCTTCAGCAGCAGTACCAAATATATGCCAAGCCCTATAGTTCAATTTCCCCTTTTATTAACAGTACCCTAGGAGAGCCCCCAGTCAGTCATCTCTTGCCTGGATTTTATAGCTGCTCACCACACAGCCCCTCATTTGGTCTTGGAAGAAAACTGATAGGACTTCCTTGCCCTTCCCCTTCCCTGAAGTGTGGCCCGGCTGGACTGTATGTTTGGAGAAAGGATGGAAGACCTCTGGTTGATGAGTGACCCTGGTACACAACTCTGAAGGTTAGCTCCCAAGGTCACCTGCTACTGTTTCATGGGCCTGGAGATGTCCCAGAACAGCTACTTTTACTTGCTAACGAGTATTTCCTCCATATCCACTTAGACTAGCCTAAACCTATGTAAGTTGGTACAAAGGAGGGATTACCCCTACCAGAGAGCTTCCTGGAGCACCTCCAACCTGTAGGCAGGGCAATGTTCTTGGTTGAGCTACCACCCACACTTGATGTATCCTACTTTTTTTTTTTTACTACCACTCCACTCCTGAGTCAATAAATCTTACCGAGCTAACACAGCATGTTAGTAGTGTAGGACATCATGCACTTGCATGAAGCCCCAGAAATACCACTTCTTCTACATGGAGCTTTTGACATAACCAATAGAAACACCAATCTGTTTGTACCTGAGAAAGAGCAAAAACGACAGAGAACAGACTGTAATACAGAGAGGTTGCTCCTTCCAGTCTAAGCCTCCGATTGTTTTTGTGAGATCTCCTTTTAATTACAGAAGACATCATTAATCCATTTGCATGTTGGCTACCTCTAATCTGCCCATGGTCTAATTTTACCCTCTGTCTTGTGTCTAAGTCACAGAGCAACTCTGGTAAGAGACAAGCTCTGGATTCAGACGTAAACACATTCATCTTCCCACGAGTTCTGATGAAATCTATCCACAGGCAGGTTACGTGCCAGGACAGTGATCTACGCCATGAGGGTGCACTGCTCTGAACTCCATCTCAGCAAAGGCTACCAGATGGAAAATAAATTAGAAAGCTTCCTCCAGAGAAAATAAGCTAACAGGAAAGATTGGAGTCTCTTGGTTTAGGAGCTTCGCCTAGAGTTCCTTCCTCTTGGGGAAATTCAGTGAATGTGTTCTTAGCAATTCTAGGAAGTCTTGAGCTCTTTCAAGACAAACATTACGGTCTTATGTAAATTCAAGTAAACTTTCTTTGGGAATATAGCCCAGGGAAGCAAATTTGCAAATAAGTTTTAAGAGTTCACTGCAACTTGACTCTTAAAAAAATAAAATATGCATATTTACCCTTGCTTGACTTGCTAGATAAAATCTTACTGGGAATAGGAAATGTGTAAAATGAAGTATAGCAAAAACTGGCAATTATTTTCAACTTTTAGGAATACATAAGAGCAGCCATGTCATTCACGATGCCTCTAGAAACCCAGACAAGGAGCAAAGGACAAGGTCTAGACTCTTCAAGCAGGATCAAGACACAGCCCAACACAATAGCTACCCACAACAGCTATTCACAAGATTTTTATTCTAAATGAGTGATTCCTAAATGTGTCAATGCTAACAACTGCCAAATTTAGACAATGGCAGTCCTTTCTGAGTCAGCAGAAGCATGTCATTGTACCCAGTTTCACATTAGGCTAATAACAAACACTATTTCTTCACATAGTCTCTCATGTGCTATCTGACTCACGCAGACTCACACTGGGAGCCCACGAACCATTTATCTCTATTTCCATTTGGCAAGGTAATGAAATGCATTTACTCTCAGAAATAACTTACCAATGGCATCTGCATTAATGACATTTTTCATATTGACTGCAGCATAAATTCAGTGCATAATTAACAAGGCATAAACAGATTTTAAAATGGCAAAAAAAGAATAAAAACATATTAAAGGGAAAATACAGTACAGTCTAGTTTTTCCTTATTTCCACTGCTAAGTGTAACTATAACTTCTGGACATTATACACAACACAAACATAAGAAAACACTTTCAGCTGGAGTGAAGAAGACAGACTGTCTAGGGACCTCAGGGTGTCTAGGGAATTCATAGTGGTGAGTTCCCTGGTTTTGTCTGTTTGTTTGTTTGTTTTTTGTCTTGTTCTGGACTCCTGTATCCCAGACTTGGAGTTGAAAAAGCCATTAAACCAGAAATGCCAACAAGCACAGACAAACAAAAGCCTGCCATCTCTTGCCAAATAATGAGGAAAGGGATAGCTTAGCAAGAGAGAAAACTTGAGGGGAATCTGGGTGGCTCAGCTGGTTAAGCATCTGCCTTTGGCTCAGGTCATGATCCTAGAATCCTGGGTTCAAGCCCTGCATCAGGCTCCCTGCTCAGTAGGGAGTCTGCTTCTCCCCCCACCCCCTTAACTGCTCCCCATGCTTAGGCACACAAGCTCTCTTAATAATTAATAAATAAATAAATAAATAAATAAATAAAATAAATAAAATCTTAAATTAAAAAAAAGATAGAAAACTTGAAACATCAGCCACTCTATTCCAGCCCAACACCACAGAAAAAAACCTGTGAGCCTACCCATGCATGCCAGCCCAGGCTGATTAGACTGCCCTAGACTTTCCCCATGGACAGGCTGTAATTAGGCATCAACAAGAGGTAACCAGCTCAACACTGTTAGTGATCACTTGAGACTGTATGTGTATCCTGGACTTTTGACCCTCTGACAGTTATGAGGACCTCCAAACCCCCAACCCTTGGGAGTCAACAGAGTAAGCCAAACATTTAAATAAAGTCCAGAGACTCACAGCATAAAATGAACTGTCTAGCTTTTAACCAGAGAATCACACCTCATACCAAGATTCAGGAAGATCACAAACTTAACAACCAACCAACCAACAGATGCCAACAAAGACAGGACAAGATACTGCAATTATCTGACAAAGAGTTTAAAGAAGTAATGTTGAAGAACATAAAAATCTGTAATTAGCAATAAACTTGAAACAAATGAAAAAAATGGCATGTCTCAGCAGAGATATTGACAGTATCCGTAAAAAAGTAGTTTAAGTAGAAATTTGAGAATTGGAAAACAAATGAAATAAAAAGCTTAGTGTGTGGGCTTAAGAGCAAACTGGAAGGAACAAAAAGACCAGTGAACTAGAAAACAAAGCAAGAGAAATTACCCAATCTAAAAAACATAGGGAAAAATAGGTTTAAAAAAAAAAATGCCAAGGAGAGTTAGGGACCTGTGGTGCCAAACAAAAGGGCTGATATTCATGTCATAAAAAGGAGAGGAGGAAGAAGGAGGGGCTAAAAAAAAAAATACCCGAAGAAATAACAGCTGAAAACATCTCAAATCTGGCAAGAGATACCAACTTACAGATTTGGTAAACTGAATGAACACCAACACAATAATACAAAGGAATCTATGTCATGATACACCGTAATTGGATTTTAGAACATTAGACAAAGAAAAATCTTGAAAGCTACCTGAGAAAAATGACACCTTATCTATAGGAGAAAATCTGAATGACAATGCATTTCAGATTAGAAACCAAAGTCATGAGGAAGTAGTATCCTGTATTCAAGGGCTAAAAAAGAACTGTCAACCCAACTCTTTACCCAGCAAAAATATCTCCCAGGAATAGCAGGCAAAACAAGACATTCTCAGATAAAGGAAAGCTAAGAATCTCTTATCGACATCCCTACACTAGAGAAAAAAGAAAATCCCTACCCTGAAAGAATAGCTAAGGAAAAAAAAAATTTTTTTTTTGAGAGAGAGAGAGGGAGAGGAGGGTGAGACAGAGAGTGAGAGAACTCGGAGCAGCCTCAAGCCTCAATGTCCAGTGAAGAGACTGATACAGGGCTCCATCTCTTCACCCTGAGATCATGACCTGAGCCAAAATCAAGAGCCTGATGCTTAACCAACTGAGCCATCCAGGTGCCCCCAAAGAAAATCTTCTAAACAGAATGGAAATGAGGGGAAGGAACCCTAGTACAATGAAAGAACACTGTAAGCAAAAATATTTAGTCAATACAATAGGCTTTCCTTCTCCTCTTGGGTTGCCTACATTATGTTTGATTATAGAAGCAAAAACTATAATGCTCTCGGACGTAGTTCTAAACATAGGTCGATGAAATTTTCAAAACAATTTTACTATAAAGAGAAGAGGGTAAAGAGACAAAAAGATAGGTAAAGTTACTGTAAATCTCTCCAAATGGTAAAATAACGTCAACATGAGGCTTACACTGTTATACATGCATGAAGTACTACTTAGAGCCATTCCTATAAAAGCTATACAAAATATTTTTTTAAATATCTATAGAAATAAATAAAACACTCTTAAGTAAATGTTTAAGTGACCCACAGAAAGATACAGAGCAGAAACAAAGAAAAAAAGAGAGAATGGAAAAAGGAAAGTAACAGTAACTACCTGAGTTGTAACAACGTAACTACTTTAGTTGCAGTATTTACATCACACGTATGTATCAGGAATTAGGTGAAAAGTGCATGGTAAGTCCTCTGTGCTTAACAAGAGCAGGAACAGCATCACCATGGGCCAAAGTTTGGAAGCCCCAGGGTGAGGCATGCCCAGTGAGCCTAGCAAAAGACACAGCTCAGGAAGCACAGCACTGGTTTTTCACACTAGGACGGGGTTTAGGAGACATCTCTGTACTAAGATGGTTTGTGTCTCCACTGAGCAAGTGTAGCGGGGCTAGCTGACCCTCCATCTATCCCCTTGTCAACCTGCCCACTCTTCAGAGAGAACAGGCTTCTCCCTGAAGGTCACCTTCCACCCTGAACATCTGAGTCCCATAATCCTCCATCCTCTCCACACCAGGAAAATGGAGGAGATGGAATTATCTGAAATTACCAAAAGAGAATCCCCAATAAAAAATAAACAAATAAATAAGACCACAAATCAGTATTTGATCCTGACAATATCTACCAGATCCAGAGAAGGAAAGGATATAAAAAGTTCTAACCCGGTTTCCCCTACCAACCGCAATATCATTTCCATTATTTCTCCAGGCTCCCATTCTGAATTCAAAGCAATTTATCTGAAGTTCAGACACTGTCACTGTGATTTAGTTTCAGTTTTATGGCAACTGCAGGTCTCTAATAAGTATGCTTCTTTCATTGATTTTTGTTCCCCTTCAGCTGCTGCTGTAAATGTAATTGAAATTTTTGGGTTTTTTTTTTCCTCCTGACCTAACTTTTTTTTTTTTTTTTAACTGACAAGAGAGCAATCAGGGCAGTGTCTTCTGAGCTTCATCTACTCCATTAATAAGAAATAGGAAAGTCTATTTCCAGAAGAAACCATCTTTTCCCTTTAACAAGTCGTATGTTCAAAAAGCCAAGCCCAATAACCCCTACCTCAGGACACCTCTTTTCAAGTATCAGTTAATCTCAGCGGTTAGACTGGAAGGATCCTTTTAAATTTAGGGGGTCATCACATGAAAAATATGCAGCATGAAAACTTTCAGGTGCCATTTTTTTTCATTTGTTTAAGTGACTCTTCAGGGTTGAGATTATTCTCCGTTGATGGACTAATACATTCATATGCTGCCCACCCAGGAGTTAATATGGGATCTCAGAAGTGAAAGGAGCCAAGTATGGTGCTCAGGCAAAGACAAGCATTTCCTACAGAGAGGAGCAGTTATCATACCCACAGGCTAGTCTATCATTAAGCCAAAAGCCAGATACCTCCTACCTCTCATAATTCTGGGAAGCACAGACTCAAAGTGACAGATGGAAGGGCCAGCCACATTTCATTCAATTTCTTTTTCCCCCTAAACTTTCCACCCTGATTTTAAATGCCGCTTTCGATATGTTATATTCTCCTACATATTTCATGATTTTTTTTCAAAGACACTACTTTTTTACCTTTGTTTTTCACTGTAACTCTGTACTTTTAGAACAGTGTCTAGAATCCAGTCAATTAAATCTTTGTTTTATTAAGAAATATTTAGGGGGTGTCTGGGTGGCTCAGTCGGTTAAACACTAGACTCTTCATTTCAGCTCAGGTAAGGGGATCAAGCCCTGGGGAGCACTCTATGCTCAGTGGGGAGTCAGCTTCTTTCCTTCTCCCTCTCCTTTTTCCCCTCCCTCTGTTCTCTCTCTCTTTCAAATTAAAAAAAAAAAATTAGGGTTTGCTTACACATTGATTCCTCCCAACAAATTTCGTTAAAATGCTATAGAATATCATAAACCCTCCCTTAGTATTTTCAAAAGGAACAGAGTAAGTTCATCTCTGTAAATATCAACTTCCCATTTATTTAAGCAAATCCTTAATAGGGTAATATGTTCTTAATACTGTATTTCATTAAAACTAGCACACCATCAGTAGCGAGGCACCATTATTTTATATAAAAACCAGTGTTAAGATTATGAACTATGATACATCTTTTCATTTCAAAGATGATACAATTTCAAAGTGAGTGCCCTATAAAAATCAGTAAAATATGGTAACCCTACATATTGTTCTAATATGAAAAGACTAGTATTGGTGTCTAAACTTCCATTCAAGTGTATCTCACTTCTAGTGACTTGTTTTAACTCTTAAAGAATATTTCATTGAAACATCATGGATACAGAAACACATACAATTCTAATTGCACAGCTCAATGGATTATCACAAACTGAACACACTCCTATAGCAACGACCCAAAACAAAAATCGGAACATTATCAGCAACCCCAGAAACTCCACTGAGGCTTCTTCCTACTTCCTGTTCTCCTTCCAGGGCCAATTCTTGGGCTGACTTTCAATGGCATTAGTTTTTTATAGTTTTGACTTTTAGACGAATGCAACTAGAGAGTATGTACAGTTATACACTGTGGACTCTTTGCAGTCTGGATTTGTTTGCCCAACATCCCATGTGTGACATTCATTCATTTTGTTGCAGGTAGATATACCGCTTCAAGCTAATTGCTGTGTGAAATTCTAAACAGAACACATTTATTCATTCCACTATTACTAGGCATTTGGGTAGTTTCTAGTTTTATATATTTTTACAGTAAGTACTAAAAATGAGGATTTTAGAAATTAAGAGAAAAAAAATTATCACCCACCTCCCAATGTGTTAAACAGGAGGAAAAAAACCACTCAAAAATATTTTTTAATACAGATGAACTAATTTCACTCTGAAATTTTGTCCATTATATGGACATTTTGCAATGATGACATTTTTGGAATACATTGATTTTCTAAGATCAAGATGAGAACACAAGCAAAGTCATGGATTAGTCTGGGGTTGAAGCTATGAATTTAAGAGGCTTTGGCTCTAAAAAACTGCATAGAATCAGAGAGATTTCTCACTTTAGAAGCCAAGTGTTAGATCTTTGTTTATTTTCTCTTTGCTGAGAAAATAAACAAAGATCTAACACTTGGCTTCCTGTTTCTTAATTTTTTTCACATTTTCTCCTTTACATTCCCACAAATAATGTCATCTGGAAAGTGTCCTTATACTCTCTTTAACCCAGTGGTGAAATGTTCCCAAGATTTAAAGATCTCTCCCTGAAAAGGTATGGTTTGACAGATTAAGAATATTAACACATGAATGTATAATTTCATAAAGAAATGAACCCCTGAATACATGTGTATCCAAATGATAATACTAAAGTATAAAAATCAACGTTACCTTACTAAATTCTCCCATTTTCAGATATATCCTAGGGTTTATGTTCATTTCTGGAAGGTTACTTTTCTAATTAGGGAATCACAAGACAGTTTCTCTTAAAAAGTAGGAAAACCCAAGAGGAGAACTCTTCAAAAGCCATCCTCTCAACATGGTCTCTGTCCTATATACTTGAGTGTGCCCTCAGAGAAGACATAGGTGTCACCTGCCTTCACACCTTTAGCCACAGATGCTCAGGAGTGGAGGTCACATGGAGCATGGACAAGTGAGGTCATTTCCCTAAGTTTCTGTCTCATTATCCACAAAAATAATAATGCCTACTTCACAGGACTGTTGGTGAAGAGTAAATGAAATGGTATCTGGAAAATCTCCAAAGCACCATACACAGTCTTCATTTCCTTTAGCCAATGATAGTTCAACTCTTGAAGCTCCCATTACACCAGTACATTTTAAATACTTTTTCACCAGGCTCATCACTCCTAAACAAAATCTTACGCAGAGCTCTGAACAAATAAATGGGCTGAAAACAGGGTACAGCTTGAGATTTGTATCTAGAGAGAGTTCTTCCATAGTTCCTAGGGGAGAAATGGCCAACTCACTTGCCCCTGGGTGAAACCCTCTTCATCCACATCAGAATGACTAAGTCTTCTTTTCAACAACATTCCTTTGAAGAAGAACTCTCATGGGCTCCAGGATCTGCTAACCATCACAGGCAAGAACTGTGTGTTACAGTTGTATCCAAATCAGTCTTGGTAATGAAAAGAAGCCCCTCTCTTTCCTCAAAGGGAAATAGAGCCCAGACACTCATACCTTTGTGTATATTACTTACTGCAGAGCTGTTGATTCCTCCCATCACCTTTAAACTCTCCTCCTGAGATTCAATAACCAGAATTACTTTAGACTCTCTTTAAAGATCTATTTATTCAGGCCATGGTTTTCATCACTGTTCTTGGGGACCTTTCAACTCTCCGTATCTCACTTCATATTTTTTAAACATGGAAGGAAACACACTCTTCCAAAGACAGAAATTCTGCCCTGGAAAACAGAGCCAGCTGAACAGCTAGAATCAAAAAACTGAATTTCGGGGTGGGGGAGGGGATGGTACCTAATGAGACAGGGAGAGATGCGATTTAAAATCTGTCCCTAGACACCAACACTTAATTTGTTCGCCTTGGCAGCCCATTTGTACTATGTCACACCAATAAAGTTATAAAAATTGAAGCTGAAATTAATCTATTTCCTCTCAGCTCTGAGTCTGTCCCCTCCTCATCTTGTAAAAATGGTACTTTGATTCAGAGCTCCTGTTACTCACATTGTCAGGATCCGAGAAAACACACTGCTTGAAACAAATAGGTTATAAAGAGCTTTGCAGAGTCAGAGTGAGCCAATCACTGAAGGTGAGATTAATTAAAGATAGGAGACTATATATTGAGTACCTATGTGTCAGGCCCTACTTTAATCTTGGGGTCTTATCCCTCTCTCTCTCTTTCCCCCCTCTTTATCCTCTCAATCACTCAGGCGTGTGCACGCACACATACATACACACACACACACACACACA
>PISX010033415.1:0-15109 GCA_004024625.1 Mellivora capensis | reverse complement strand
CGTGATAACCCTGGGACAAGCACATCGTGCCTGGCGTGGCGGGGCCATACCTGGCAGCATGGGCAAGAGCAAGACACGAACTGGGGCACTTCGTTGGGGGCAGGACAGCGAGGATGACACCCCATGCTGTAGTGTGAGCTGCCCCCAGGTCTCTGCTGTCACAGAGACCAGTATGACCTGTCTTTCCATCCCTGTCCCCTGGCCATGCCCAGAAAAAGTGCGGCCACCCACCAGGAAAGCTTCCAGACTTCCTTTTAAAACTTGAAAAAAAGGACAGGTTTAGTCCTTGGGAAGTAGAATTGATTTTTTTTCTTCTGTTTTTTTTTAATACCTTTTTCCTATTCTGTACAGTTTCCAAAATGAGCAAATTGGGGCGGGGGGTGGTGGTGGTGGAAGGCAGTAAGTTTTTAACAGGGTCAGTTATAAGCGTTCCTAAGCAAAGAAATGCCAAATGCACCCCCAGCACGTAGAAAGACCCTGTCTGTCACCTTCAGGTGGTGGCTCAGGTGTCCCCCTCTCAACGAGGACCCTACCCCACTGCCTCCCCCAAGTCTGTCCCCATGCCCCGCCCCTGCTTCAGTTTCGGGGTGGCACAGTTGGGGCCCAATAGGCTTTGGCACCTCAGAGACCCAGCCTCACCCACTGACAGGATGCCCTGGGACAACGGGGACTGTTCTCCTGTGCTCACAGAGTGTCCCTGGTTCCTGGTGTGCACCCAGTAAATACTCGCCTGGTGACTAAATCCGGGCACGTTCACCGTGCAGTCGGGAAGGTGGGCAGGGAGGGCGTTGGCATGTCCGTCCCAGCGGAGGCAGGAGGTAACATCTCACGGCAAATGTGCCGTCCCTGTCACTCCACGTGCACGTTCTTGCCTCCGTTGCCAGCGCAGGAGAGCGCAAGCCCTGCTCAAAGCCAGGACGGTTTTGTCATTTCCTTTCTCCTCCGCAGGAGCAGGCCATAGAGGTGCTGACCCGCTCCAGCCTGGAAGTTGAGTTGGCGGCTAAAGAGCGGGAGATCGCCCAGCTGGTAGAGGACGTGCAGCGACTCCAGGCCAGCCTCACGAAGCTGCGGGAGAACTCAGCCAGCCAGATCTCCCAGCTCGAGCAGCAGCTGAGTGCCAAGAACAGCACACTCAAAGTAAGGGCGCCGTGCGGGCCACAGGCCGAGGGAGGGCCGGACGCACACGCACGCACACACACTGCCTCTGCTTTCCTCTGCGTGCGACCCTGGAGGGAGCCCAGGGCTAAGTGGCACAGGGGGTCGATTGTGTCCTCACTCTCTGGGACACATGGTGGGTGTCCTTACTGCAGCAAGAGGTCTTAGTTCCAAGGCCACCGTGTCAGCCCTGCCTTGGCTGTTGCACGAGTGTCTTTCACATTTGTGGTCTGCCCAGGTCATGGTCAGAATCCGTCCTCACCTTAAAAGCAGACGTGAAGGCTCGGGGTTTTGTCAGCCTGAGCTCCAACCATCCGCAAGAGTTCTTCCCTCCGGTGAGAACAGTGGGAACAGAAGGAGGCATGAGGTTCCCCTGAACACATCCTGGAGGCACAGGCACACGGGGGCTGGCAGAGCTCCCTTCTGGAGAGCATCTTATCTGGAACTGACTGTAAGCAGGACGACCTTGAACCTCAGTGAGGGAGCTAGAAGCAGAGTCCCGGAGCCTAAGGCAGGGAGAGTGAGTTTGAACCCTTCTACCAGCTCTTGGCGGGGTGGCACTGCCCTTGATGGGCCGTCCCTCGCAGGCAGTGCTTGGTGGAAGGCCCCGTCCTCAGGGCCCTCCCATGGTGCTGCTTCCTCACCTGGCATCCTGAAGAAGGATGTTTTGTGCACCTGCTCGTGTGGGATTGAAGTCGTTGCCAGGGTCGCTGGCTGTCTGCACAGACATGCCTTTCGTCCAGCTCTGCCAGCCTTTCAGTATATTTTAAAAAATAATTATACTTGATTGGAGATATTTTCAACCTGCTAGCACAATACGAGGAAAATCCTCGCACCCTAGACTTGTGGCGTGTCTGGGCCAGAAGGGCCTCCTCAGAGGTGTCTTATCTGATGATAAGCAGCAGGGCCAGCAAGGGGGTGGGCCCGCCTCCCAGGCCACACAGGCCCCCACTCTGCCATCCCTCCCCAGCCTGCACAATGCCCGCCAGCATCTGTTCACGGAGTGCGAATGATGGCCAAGCGCGGTCTTCATGTACTAAATAGAGTGCATCAAGATCAGTTGTGAAAATATCAGGAAAACTTTCTCTTACATAAAGGAATTCCAGAGTATAGTTAGGCCTGTTTTAATTTTTTTGAAAAACCAAGATTTCCCTTCCCAAGGCACGACCATGTTTCTGACCTCAAGCCAAGCTGCCAGCCAGTGGGCAGCTCGCCAGCCTGACCTCCCTGTCCTGGGGCGCCCACCGCTCTCCCTGCCTGGTTTCCTCCTGGCCTCTTTGGGGTGCATGTCATCCGCCGTCTGAGAAGCTAGCTGCCAGGTGCCTGGGCCCCTGAGGAGCCACTCCTGCTGATGTGGGGAGAGGGTTGACACATTCGTCATCGACCAAAGCATTTATTTCTTCCATGGTTCTTACTCTCCCATCAGCCTGCCCAGTGAGTGCCAGTGTTCATTTTTCATTTCTAGATTAAATCTAATTTTCTCATGTTACAGCCATTTCTGACCCCAGCAGTGACATTATTATTAGATAATTTGCCTTTCGCTGCTTTGCTACAGTTAAGGGGTATGACTCGAGATACGTCCTGCGTTTGGCTAGGAGAAGGAGGCTATAGACCTTACATTTTTTTATTATGGAGCAATTTCTTCTAAATCAGTTAAGGTTTTAATGTTTGCCTTCACACACACACAAAATGAAACGCAGTTTTACAAATTAATGTTCTTTATCCGTATCTTGGGGGAATTCTTTAATACGGTGCAGTTAATGAAACAATTTGGCAATACTTCTTCCAAAATTATCGCTCCCTTATCTTCATCTGATCTAATAATCAAAACATATCCTCTAGTAACAAGACTTCTCTGATTCTAATTATCTTAACCCCTTGTCACCAGGAGTGAAGATCTCCCCAATACTGAACCAGCACACAAAAGGCATTAGCCTCCCCCAGACAAGCTCATCTACCTCCCTCACCCGAAGGAGGAACGTTAATTGAATGAGATATCTTCCCAGGGCTTTTTTTTTTTTTTCTAATTTGTATAATTTATAGTCTCAAATTTAAACTAAACAGCAATACGGTTATTAGGAAAAATATGTTCTGAACAAGACCCATCAAATTGGCAACCTGATGCTTTTGTGATGGGCGAGGGGGTGAGGGGGTCTCTGGCCTGGCAGCCGGAGACTCTGGGACACATGGTGTGGGGCTCGAAGTGGGATGGCTGTCTGGGGATGCTTTAGCTGACAGCCCGGCTCTGCTTTGGGGCGTCAGGGGGCATGGTTTTGCCGTGAATGCCGATGGCGCTCGGGGGCTTGATCTCACAGGGCAGTGTCTCTGCTCTTGAGCTTGTCGGGGTTTTCTTGGTGGCAAACCCTGAAATGGACTACATTTGGGGACCCGTGGGTTTGCTTTCTCTAGCACCTCAAAAGTCTCCGTCTCTTGCAACAACTGTTTCCTCATCCAAACAATCGATCGGTGATTCCGGGAGGGTGAGTCAACAGTTGGTTGTCTGCCCGTCTCTCTTTCCCTGTGTTCTGCTTTCTCAAGCCAAGTTCACCCTACACGCCTCGCTGTCCACACACAGTGGTGCACCTCCCATCTTCACACAGACGTGGAAACAGACTCGGAAGCAGGAGAGGTTTCTACCTGCCAAATCTGACGAGTCCTGCTTCTGTGGTTGTAATTAATGAAATAAGCCGCTGCTGGTACAGGACCGCTTCCTTTGATGACTCTGTGCTGTGGTCTTCTGTTGGGGCAGCTCAGGGCAGACACCGTCTAATTAGGCAGTCACCTGCTTTTGACTCGCTAAAGCGCAGAAAATCACGCTACCAATAGCGTTAGTGAAAAATGGGTATATGAGGAAGGCTAGCTAAAAGAATGCCAGTCTCCCCTTGGGAGAAACTGTATTTTCTAAAGATGAGTACTTCCCAGTGGGGGTGGAGGGGTGTGTTAGAATCACCTTGGGGGGTGGCTGTCTCCAAACCACATGCCTCCCCCACTCTCTGCCCCCCCATCTCCTGCAGTTCTGATTGAGCACCTGTTGAGCCCCGTGGAGCACGCTGTGTCCCTCCGAGGGCTGGGCCAGGGGAAGAACTGAAAACCACTTCTCTAGCTTGGCTCAGTTCTTTGTTTCTGGACGCTGGCGCCGCGGTACGCAGGCTCCCCAACCCGGCTGCGGGTTTCTCCGCAGTGAGGCTGCCTTCGGTCTCATTTCAGTGAGCGTCTCATCGACGTCTCAGGCTCGCCCCTCGAGCAGCCGTGATGACGATCGGGGTCTCCCGGAGGAGGTCGCTGAGGTCAGGGGAGGCCCGTGCGCGTCCCTCCACTGCGCCCGTGCCCCAGCAGGAGAGACGTACCCTGGGTTGCACAGACGAGCCCGAACGTCAGAAGTCCCGGGAGCAGAGAGTCCGGGGCCGGGCCTCCCCCGGCCTTGAGCTGGCTGGGTCTCGAAGACTGTGTGAGCACAGATTCAGGGAGAGGAAGGAGTGAGGCTTCCATGGGGAGAGGAGGGTGGCGGTGACCCCCTGCACAGGAAGCAGAAGCGATCTGCCCGGCCACCGGGGTGAGGCCCCAGGGAAGAACGCCCTGGAATCATTCTTGGAGAAACCGAGGGACTCCGAGCTGTAGGTCTTGAGGTCCGCGTAAGTTTGTGGGGGGAGCAGGAGGTCACAAGGGGGCTCCTCCAGGGCGGCTGTAGTAGACCAGGCGGCACTAGGAGGGCTTTCAGGAACTGATAACTTGTGGGACTCGTTCTCTCGGAAAGACACACGTGCCCCTGGTCACCTCACGTCGGACCTGGGTATTTTTGCGTGCAGGCAGTGTCCCAGTGGCCTGAGCAGCGAGCCTGGACCCTCCTGGTCTGTGATGGCAGCGTTCTGTGAGCAGTTGGCTTCCAGGGTCACACCTGGATCACAGCACAGGGAAGTTGGAAGTGACCTCCGACAGGGCTACCTTCCTGGGGGTCGCCCTTCACCATCCGGGGTCACGCTGCTCCCGCCTGCAGCGAGCCCTCCAGGATAACCATCACTCCCCTGCCACAGTCTGGCCCTGGGTACTAACCCAGTCGATCCTCAGTCTACCTCTCACCAAGGAATCGTCAAGGCCGGATGGGTTCCCCTGATTCCAGATTCAGAGCCTTGCTGGCTTCTAAAGTGTTCTGGATTGTCCCGTCTCGCTGCCCTTCCTACTGTAGTTCTCTGCGCATTTCATATCCAGCATCTGAATTCCACAGCCTGAAAGGCACTCTGCGTCCTGGCGGCACCCAGTTGTCTCTTGTTCGGGAGGGCTGGCCCGCGACTATAGAGAGAATGAAGTAATCAATTCTTCGAGAGCACCTCCGGAGAATCTGTGGTCGGAAAATGAGTGCATGCTAACCGACCCCCCCCCTCCGTTTGATATGAAAAACCATCAGGATACATCAGGTTGGCAGGAGGTCATAAAAGGGAGCTAGGACAGAGAGCCCTTTTACACGATGGACATACACACAAGAAATGGGCAGCGAAGACCATAGGAAAAGATGAGCTGAATGAGTTGAGTTTACAGGATACCTGAATTCTTCAGCAGCCGGCAGGTTGAGATTCGGATGAATAGCAAGCCTGATGGGCCAGATTGGCATCTCCCCGCCAAACTCTAGAACATTCTCAGTTAGCCTTAAACTGTGGCTGTAGCCGTGTCTGGCCAAGCAGAACCTTAAAAGGCAGCTGGGAGCGCTGTGGATTCGGGACCTGGAATTTGTTCACCCCAGGCCTGCAAACATGCTGAATTCTCAGCCATGCCCCAGCCGGGCTGGGTTTTTTGGGTTTTACATGAGGCTGCCTCATTCCCTTCCCCCTTGCGGGAGGTCGGAAGCTGCTAGCCCGAGCACCAACGTGGCAGAAAGCGTCCTCTGTGACCACCCAAAGCCGAAGGCCCCTGAGCAAGAAAGGCCTGCAGAGACCAGCCCCACTGGTGCCCCGCGAGCTCACAGGGCCGCAGCGTAGCTGGGGTGCGTGTCGTCTCATCCCCCCTCTGAAGGGCATGCAAGGGCCGGAGAGTCGACTGTGCCCAGCCTTGGCCCCACCGGCCAGGTGCCCTGCCAGGGCCCTCCCGCGGGACCCCGACAAAAAGACCACCCAGCTCAGCAGGCCTCCACTCCTGAAACGCCCACATCGGGGGGCTGGGGGGCGGATCTGAAGGTGCAGATGCTTTTTCCCCCCCAATGCCTCTCTGATGCCAACACTCAGCGACCAAGGGCTTGTGCCCCTTGTTAGCAGGGTCCCACCAGCGGTGTTGACAACTGACTGCACGCGTCAGCTAGCCTAACGTAACTCGCGGAAAGCCACACACCGTGTGCAAGTGCCGAGAACTTCTCTTCGTTCTGTTTGCCATTTCGTACAAAACAGCCTTTTCTTATTCTGTTTTCCCCTTTTGGAAAGCTCCGTTCTACCCTGGTTGAGTCTGACGTTACACCATATATTCCCGTATGTGTGCGTGTTCACACTGGCTCGTACACGCTCACGCTCGCACCAGACCGGAAGTGTGAAGGCCAGGAAAGTGACCCCGCACATTGGCACCATTCACTTTGACGCGTTTGCGTTTCCTCTCAGGGACAACTGGCCTTCCTCTGGGGCCTGTAGTCTGTGCACACGGCCCTGTCCACACAGACGGCCGTTAACAGGACATCAGGGGCGGTTTAAACAAAAAACACGTATTTCTCACAGTTCCGGAGGCTGGAGAGAAGGGAGGGAGATGCCCAGCCAGAGTGGGGAGTCTTTGAGGGCCCCCCATCAGGGCCCTGGCCGATTCCGTGTCTGCCGAGGGCTCCCTGACTCACAGAGCGGCGTCTGCCTTCCCGCCGTGTCCGCACACACTGGGGCGAGACCACTGATCACACCCATGGGGCTCTCCCGCTGGTGACCCAGTCGCCCCCAGAGTCCCCGCCTCCTGACACCGTCACCCTGGAGCATTGGGATGCAACACACGGATTTGGGGGTGCGGGATAGAGGGACGCAAACATTTGGTTCATATTGAAGCGACCCGTTGCAGACACGGCCACTAATGATATTCCTCTGTTTTCAGCAACTGGAAGAAAAACTCAAAGGACAGGCTGACTATGAAGAAGTGAAGAAAGAACTAAAGTAAGTGGCGACGCCGGCACGGCCACCCCATAGCCAGGGCTCGCTGGCGACTTCTGCTAAGGAAACACCACGTTAGAGACGGGGCAGCCGCAGGCCCTCGCTCTGGGCCTTGGCGACTCTGCTCCATCCCTGGGCCGTGTCCCGGGCGGCCCGGAGCCAGGGGCATGTGCACTCAGGCCTGTGCCTGAGCTCTTGGGACTTTTTCTGAGAAGTTATCATTTCAAGTATGCACAGAATCGGGGGAGACGATGCCCTGATAGAAATTAAGAAATACAAGCTTGTGTTCCAGCAGTGAGTTCCCAGACAGGAACAGAGCAGGGAAATGTTTTGTCTCGGGGCTGCTTTTTTTAAAGATTTTATTTATTTGAGGAAGGGTGGGAGGGACAGAGGGAGAAGGAGAAGCAGACTCCCTGCTGAGCAGGGAGCCCGATGCGGGGCTCGATCCCAGGACCCCAGGATCATGACCTGAGCCAAAGGCAGATGCTTAACAACTGAGCCACCCAGGTCCCCTCAGGGGAGTGTTTTCCAGTGGAAAGAGTACACATGGCCTCACACTGCCCTGACCACCTTCAGACACCAGGACTTTCCTCTCTCGGCTACAATTTCCCATTCGGGAGACAATTAGACAAGGCCTGTCTAATGCAAATATTCCCAAGTAGAAGTTGCCCCCTCGTGCCCAGCCTCCCAGCCTTGCCCTGTCGCCCCAAAATCCTTCACCCAAGGCCACCTCCGGCCCTCCTGGAGCTCACGGGTGTCCCTACCTCCATAGCTGGGCTCCCAAACACTCCAGACGGTCACTGGGCCCTGCAGGCCGTGTTCTTCACTGCTGCAGGAACGGCATCCCTCTGCTTCCCCCTTTTGGGCCCCAGGCCCACCCAAGACACCTCCTTGGCCTCAAACTCCCCGCTCTGATTGGGCATCTCCCTCCCTTCTTTCCAGGCTGACCCCCCACCTGCACCCCAGATGCTTTCCTACTACCCTGCTATCCCATCAGCCCCCCACACACACTTTTAATTTCTCCTTTTAAAATAAGCCTACACCCACTCGCCGTGCTGTTCTTTGTACTCTGAATTCTATTCCCTCGGGTTTGCTACAAAAAAAGCCCCCGGGAAGGCCTCTTCAACCTTCTGCCCCCAGGGCCCATCACCCTCTCGGTCACAAACTCCCCCAGCCTCCCCTAGCCTCACTGGCGACTTGCCTGCCGGTGGCTCCTCGGCCCCGTGCCCCGCGGCCCAGCGTGTCTTTCCCTGGACAGTCTCGGCCCCTCGGGCCGCAGGCAGCCTTGCAGCACCTCCTGGAACACCCCTACACCTGTCTGCATTCAGGTGTGGCCTCTTCCCGCCTTAAGGCCCTTCCGTATCTGCCTCTCTTAGGCCCCTATCACCCTCCCTTCCTCCCACTCACAAGCAAACAACATGTGCCTCCTAGGAACTCTGATGGGAAGGCCTCCGCCCCCCACCCCTTCCCATCCCCGCAGCTCCATCCTGCAGCTCCTCGTAGCTCACCCCTGGTCCCATGCGCAGCACGTTCAAGGTCCCTGCCCTCCCACGGGGCCGCTGCACGCTGGCCGCGTCTTCCTCCCAGAGCGGCGCCCACGTTCCCCGCAGCCCTTTCTGCTGCACGTACACACCGCGCCCCCCTCCCCCAGCCCCGGGTCTGGCATCTGGAGGCCCCACTCGGGTGGCTTTTCTGCTAAAATACGTTCCTGCCCTCCCGCTTCCTAGTGACTCGAGGGCCCTTCGAGATGCGCCCCGCCTGCTGCCCCATCCCTGCCCCAGGCCCTTCTCAGACATGGACTCCTCCGGAGACGGACCCCGTCTCCACCCCGAGGAGATTTCTGCTGCCAAGGGCACCCGGCAGGTGTTCTCCCTCGAGTGCTGCTTGGAGTTTGCCGTCAGCCTGTGACACCCTGTGGAGTCTGCAAGGGCGAAGGGCAGAGCGCCTCCGGGTGCCCGGCACCCAGCAGGTCACCGGTAAAGATCCGGGTACACACGAGCAGACGCTGGTGTTTGGGGTGTAAGCTTATAGGCTCACTTCAGCCTTTTGTCACACAATTCTCAAGAAGATCTCAGACAAGAACATAGCGCGAACCTGACGGCCGTAAAAAAGGACACGTTCCAGACTGCTCGTCACCTCTCTCCCGGCTGACGCAGTGCGGCCCCGACTTATTATTTCCAATAGCTCCCTATAAAATAAAATTACGAGGTTCCCCACCTCCTCCCCCCGCCCCCCCGCCAGCTGCTCTCGTTCCTGTTCTGCTGGTCTATGTGACGCAGGTCACTGCGAAGATAAAGCCACAAACAGGCGTCAGCTCCTTACTGAATGCCACGATCACTGTAGCAGGGTGATCTCCTGGGCACCTGGGCGTTTGTACACCCTGCTCTTTTTTTTTTTTTTTTTTTTTTTTTTTAAGATTTTATTCATTTGACAGAGCACAAGCAGGCAGAGTGGCAGGGAAAGGGAGAAGCAGGCTCCCTGCCGAGCCTAGAGCCCAATGTAGGGCTCAATCCTAGAACTCTGGGATCACAGCCTGAGCCAAAGGCAGACGCTCAACCGACTGAGCCGCCCAGGCGCCCCTACACCGTGCTCTCTTGACGACACTTCGGCGGAACTTAAAGAGGGCAGAGGCCAAAGTCATGGCCGTGAGAACGCTGGGAGAGCTTAGGTGGCTGGGTGCCGCTCTCGCTCACCTTCCCAAGCTCCTGGGGCCATGGGGGCCCACCGTCCTTCCCTCCCAGATAGACTCAAAGACAGGAAGGCACGTCCCTTTGAAAGGAATGGCGGAAACCGTGGTTCTGGGCACCCGAACTCGCTGGGCTCACAGACTTGTGGAAACAGGCCGGGACCGAGGTGATTGCTGCGATAAGGAGAACAAAGGAGATCTAGTCCCGCTCCCCTGCAGCACCGGGGGGCCCTGGAGCAGGGCTGTGACCGGCCTTTGAGCCAACCACTCTGGGACCTCGCCTTTTGCCTATTTTCCCAGGTCCCCTCATGTCCGCCACCAAGTGAGCATCTGGCCCCCCGGGGCAGGTGGGAGGGATGAGGTTTCTCTCTCTGGCTTCCTGCTTACAACTTTCTCATTCCCTGTAAGCCTGACAAATACATTCCACTTGCAACAATGTTACGTCTGTGTTCAACTTTAAAATTATACTCTGAACAGCCCTGGTGTGATTCCATATGGAATGATTTACATGCCGGGCAGGAAACTTTCGCTGGCCAACTGCTAGTTGAATAGTTATTCTAGAGACGCTATCAGATGCTGCTGCTGCCAGAGAGGTTGTTAAAGCTGTCAGTGCGGCCGTTCCTGGAGTGCGGGAGAGTGCGATGTTCGTGCTCTTTAGTGCGGCCATTGTCAAAGGCAGGAGCGGGGAATAACCGCTCTGTGTTGCTCTCCACAGCATTCTGAAATCCATGGAGTTCGCACCGTCCGAGGGCGCTGGGACACAGGTACGTGCTCTCGCTTGCTATCAGTGTGCATGAGGGCCAGCTCATGTGGTCACTGTCCGTCCCCGGGCTAGCCTCACGCTCTCGAAATTTCCATGAGACCTATGGCTGACGAGTCATTTCCCGGGAACCTTAAGCAAGTTCAGGCACATTATCCTTCATCAAAAAGAGGCAAGAAGAGAAAAGTGAGTGTTTTCCAGACGGGTAGCTCAGTTCACATGACGTTATGGTTCCACTCAGGCAGGCACTAAGAACGTGGATAAGAACACTTTGAGACCCGAATGGACTGGTTTAGGAACTTTTTTTTTTTTTAAGATTTTATTTATTTATTTGACAGAGATCACAAGTAGGCAGAGAGGCAGGCGCTGGGGGGTGGGGGAGAAGCAGGCTCCCTGCTGAGTAGAGAGCCCGATGCGGGGCTCGATCCCAAGACCCTAAGATCATGACCCAAGCCGAAGGCAGAGGCTTTACCCACTGAGCCACTCAGGCACCCCAGGAACTTTTCTTTTATCTGCTGCCTCACATGAAAAAGAGGCAGGACAAAATGACCCTGATGCCCAGGAGCCTGGGAGCCAGGTAGAATTTAAGGCATCAAATGGAATGCTGCTCCTGGTGCCCTGAAGGCAGCTGACTCTCTGTGCCTGGCCCCAAGGAAAGGGTCACCTCTGCAGTGACCTCCAGACAGGTTTGTGGCTCGGCGGCCCATCCTCGTACCAAATAAGGCACAGGTTTAGACTCCTCGAACCTGGGGACGGCACAGAGAGCAGGGAGTTTTCTAGAAGCCGCACGGGGCTAAAAGAAGAATGGCCAGGACCGGAGCGCATCCTCTCGGAAAGGAACTCGAGTGCTCGCCCCGGGTGTGGGAGCATCTCCAGGGGAAGGCAGATTCCAGGAACGCCCTGGCGCCAGAGAGCGGGGTGCACAGGCCATTGGAGCAGGGGTTGCGGGGTCCGGTGGCCCCCCTGGAGCGGGAGGGCTGCCGGCCCTGCGGTGAGCCCTGCTCTGCCCCATTTAGGACGCATCCAAGCCCCTGGAGGTGCTGCTGCTGGAGAAGAACCGCTCGCTGCAGTCCGAGAACGCCGCGCTGCGCATCTCCAACAGCGACCTGAGTGGTAGGTTGACAGGGTGTCGCGGGGCCGCGCTCGGTCCCCGCCAGGGGCCGAGGAAGAGGAAGGTGAACCGTGAGTCGGGGCCGATGCATGACGGGAGCATCAGCGATCGATGACAGCCTTGACTAATGAGCGCTTGGTCTCCTCCGGGTCCTCCTCACGGCTTACCCCCCCCTCCCCGCTTACCGAGGTTCGCGACGAGGCGCGTGGCCACAGGCGCCTGAGGAGGTCAGTTAGGGCCGGTGTGGCCGGAGCGGCCGGGAGGGACCCTCGGAGGACAGCGGCCTCGCCGGTCCGCTCCCAGGCGTGCGGCCTCTGTCTCGTGGTGTTTCGGGGGCTGCTCCCAGCCTCAGCGGAGCTTTTCTTCCTTTGTCAGGTTTTCCTTGGGAGCGCGTCCCCCGTCCTTAGCCTTTCTTTGCTCGTCCCAAAATGGTGGCGCCACTGACTGCTCCAGGTTTTGGCAGCTGGTAAACCGTTTAACAGTGTCTCGGGCTCCGGTGATATTTCGTTCTTAAACGTGTGCGTGCCTTCGATCGAGCGGACTCGGTGCAGTGCTTTCGCCTCAGAGCAAGTGGTGTGAGAGGACCCGTTGGTCCCCAAATGTCAGTGTTTGCTGCGCCTCAGGCGGGGCCCTTCCGGTAATAGCTCGAACGCTAGCGGCCGACCCGAGGCCCCGCGACCTGTCGACTCTTTACTGTGTGTGGTACCGGCCCCTTGCCACGTTAGGGGTTTGAATCCGTGTCGAGGGGACTCTCCAGGCTGCAACGTACAAGAAAGGTGCAAACATGAAATGCATGTTGCTTGTTTCGGGGGGCCTCGTTTGGCTAACTGAAAAATTCAATCGAAAAACAAACCAACACACCTCATTGGCCCTTGGAAAAATCTGCACTTTTTTTTTTTCCCTTTTGCGGGGCAAACTTGGCATTTTGGTCTTGGTTTTTTTTCCCTTTTGAATCCCCCATAATGCATTATGTTTGCCCTTCCTTGTAGGGTCAGCCAGGAGAAAAGGGAAAGACCAGCCTGAGAGTCGGCGTCCTGGACCTTTGCCGGCCTCCCCTCCTCCTCAGTTGTCCCGCAACACGGGGGAGCAGGCTTCCAATACTAATGGTACACACCAGTTCTCACCAGCGGGGTTAACGCAAGACTTTTTCAGCTCATCCCTGGCAAGCCCCAGCCTACCCCTGGCTTCTACGGGAAAATTTGCACTAAACTCTCTCCTCCAACGACAGCTCATGCAGTCCTTCTACTCCAAGGCCATGCAGGAAGCAGGAAGCACAAGCATGATTTTTTCAACAGGTCCATACAGCACAAACTCCATATCTTCCCAAAGTCCATTACAACAGAGCCCAGATGTAAATGGCCTGGCCCCGTCTCCCAGCCAGTCAGAAAGCGCTGGGAGCGTCTCCGAGGGCGAGGAGATAGACACGGCCGAAATCGCCCGGCAGGTGAAGGAACAGTTGATCAAGCACAATATCGGACAGCGCATTTTCGGACACTATGTCTTGGGACTGTCTCAAGGGTCCGTGAGCGAGATTCTGGCCCGGCCCAAGCCATGGAATAAACTGACCGTTCGCGGCAAGGAGCCCTTTCACAAGATGAAGCAGTTCCTCTCGGACGAGCAGAACATCTTGGCTCTTCGCAGCATCCAAGGCAGACAAAGAGGTGAGAGGCTCTCGGGGGCCGGCGCCAGCGTGGGAGCCCGCTCAGGGCTGTGTGTGTGTGTGTGCGTGTGCGTGTGCGCGCGTGACAAAACATTGGCGCATCACGTCAGGTAAAGTTCTCTTGAGTTCTACCATCTCTAGGGGCCGAGGGTCGGCAGGCGTGAGCCAGAGCCCGTAGATTGGGGGGGGGGGGGGGCCTGGCCTCTGACCCCCGCTGAGCACCTCACATGTAGGAGACCCATAACCTCAGTCCCACGTACCGAATCGGACAGAATCACACCCCGTACACACATCCCAACGGGTGTGATGTCCAGTGGTCCGATGGGCCGTGGGTGCTGGCCTCACGTGAGAGGAGCCCTCCGGTGGCATCCGGCCCTAGGGCCGCAGCAGCAGCAGCAGCCAGGGTCAGGCCCGGGGGGAGCGTATCAGCCACGTGTCCTCTCCTCTTCCCCATGTGCACAAGGGAGTGTGTCCTGTGGCCGGCTTCCCTCCCGGTGTTGGCCTCTGTTAGCGATTTGTGCAGCCCCGTGAGCCAAACACGCCTGCCTGGAGAAAGATGCATGAAAGTTTTATCGAAACAGCCTTCCTGCCCCACTCTCCCCCAAAAGAGCAAAAGTCCGTTCGCATCCCTGATTGAAAGAGTCCCGTCCCTCTTGAACAACGGGGATCGTTCTGCTAACCCAGCAGTGGTAGAGAGGGGTAGATCTTATGAAACATGACAGACGGAGGAGGGAGCCGTTCCAAACGGCGTCGATTTGCACAAAGCACATCGAGCTTTCTCTGGCGATGTTTACTGAAATCGACTGTCTTTGGATGATTCATGTGAGCTTTGTTCCGGGGGCTGGTGGGCCATGCGCTTGGCGGCAGGCGGTGCTCCCTCCGTTGGACCCTCGTGGCGTCGGTGCTGGGGGCCACTCTTTAGGGCTGTCTGATCTTCCGCAGCCGAGCCGTGGCCTCTGCAGGCCGGCTGGCCAGGAAAGGGCCTCTCAGAAGTTTCTGGTTAATTCCCGAGTCCCACAGGAAGCCCTGAGCCCTTTCTGTAGTGACAGGCGGCTCAGATGTCATGTCGCACAGCCCATATCGTCAACACCACGTCCCCCTGATTGTTTTGTTCTTACCACACTTGTTTTTCAACAGAGAACCCAGGCCAGAGCCTGAACAGACTATTTCAGGAAGTACCGAAACGAAGAAATGGGTCCGAAGGTATGTTGCAGGCAGGTGTTTTCTTTGCAGTTAGTAAAACCTAGGAAGCGGCATGTCCTTAGCTGGGCATTTGGGTTAAAACCTGTGCAGTGTGATTCTGGCCTGGAACCTCATGGAAAAACAGCTAGTAAGTATAAAACAGAGCACGGGCCCACGGACGCACGGTCCCTTCCTCCTGAGCTGCCCGCGCTCTGCCGCGTGCGGAAGAGGCCAGGAGAGAAAGCGCCCCTAAGAATCAGTGCCCCGATGCCATCCCAGCCCCCCTTCAGGTGCAAATTACACCCCCCCCCCCCTTTTCTCAGAAGCGGGCAAGAGCGTAACAGTCATCGCTCTGAGAAAAATCAGATGGCTGAGTCAGGGGACGTGCCGCTGCTTCCTTTCAACTCTTCCTTGTACTTCCTTTCAACTCTGAACTGGGTTAAAGGTGCTA
>PISX010033414.1:0-15101 GCA_004024625.1 Mellivora capensis | reverse complement strand
AATTAAAACCACATTGAGATACCACCTCACACCAGTTAGAATGGCCAAAATTAGCAAGACAGGAAACAACGTGTGTTGGAGAGGATGTGGAGAAAGGGGAACCCTCTTACACTGTTGGTGGGAATGCAAGTTGGTGCAGCCACTTTGGAGAACAGTGTGGAGATTCCTCAAGAAATTAAAAATAGAGCTTCCCTATGACTCTGCAATTGCACTACTGGGTATTTACCCCAAAGATACAGATGTGGTGAAAAGAAGGGCCATCTGTACCCCAATGTTTATAGCAGCAATGGCCACGGTCGCCAAACTGTGGAAAGGACCAAAATGCCCTTCCACGGACGAATGGATAAGGAAGATGTGGTCCATATACACTACAGAGTATTATGCCTCCATCAGAAAGGATGAATACCCAACTTTTGTAGCAACATGGACGGGACTAGAAGAGATTATGCTGAGTGAAATAAGTCAAGCAGAGAGAGTCAATTATCATATGGTTTCACTTATTTGCGGAGCATCACAAATAACATGGAGGACATGGGGAGATGGAGAGGAGAAGGGAGTTGAGGGAAATTGGGGATGAGGTGAACCATGAGAGACTATGGACTCTGAAAAACCACCTGAGGGTTTTGAAGGGGTAGGGGGTGGGAGGTTGGGGGAGCCAGGTGGTGGGTATTATGGAGGGGCACGCATTGCATGGAGCACTGGGTGTGGTGTAAAACTATGAATTCTGTTACACTGAAAAGAAATGAAATAAATAAAAAAAGAAAAAAAATTGAGGCTAGGACACCAAAAATTGTAGACTAGTTCTAGATCTGATGAATATATTTAATAGAAGAAAAATGAAAATCAGAGATCTGAGTTTCCACAAATGCATCTCTGTGATGGACGGAGTTCTGGAAACGGTGATATTTCAACTCAGTGAGGCATGGGTAGTCTTTGTCAATGACAGCGCTGGGCCAGCTGGCTGTCCCTCTGGAAAAAGTCTGACCTTTGGCATTGACTTCATCAGACACACACCAGGCACTTCACAGCACTTGCACACACACCAGTCCGTTCTAGGTACACCATGGGCTAAATGAGAACATTAAGCCAATGAACTTTTAGAGAGTAATGCAGCATAGCTCCATGGCCTTGGAGGGAGTGAGGATTTCTTACACAGCTCACAAAACTCAGCAGGCAGCTGATATCCTGGACTTTGGTGGTCCCTCTTTCATCAGAAGATACCTCCGGTAGAGCAAACACGCAAGCCACACACAGCAGGAGAAGGTGGGGAAATGCGTGTATCTCTCAGAGAACTCAGATCCAAAATACACAGTGAATTCCTGCAAGCCAATAAAGAAAAGAGAGAGAGGCAAATAAAAATGGGGAGGGGGGACAAAACTATTGAAAAGAGATTACTGGAAGGCTGTCTTAACCATATTACCCTGGGTAAGGTATCGGGGGACCAGACACACGTCAAGAGATGGAAACTTTGTTAAGCTCACAGTCCTGGGGGAGAATTCAACATGCCACACCACACAGAGATAGTTACGGGGCACCAGGTTGGTCCAGGAAAAGTGTGGTTTCTATAGGAATGGCAGGGCTGGGCAGGGTAAACACGTTTAGGATTGGATAATTTGGATAATTTCAGCAGCCTCGGGGCAGAGGGGCTATGTCTGGTGGGCTGGTGCTGGGCCCTGGGGCTAACAGGCCAGGTGCATCGTGGTTTAGAGTTTGCCAGAAGAGGAGGTGCTGGGGTGTTCAGAAAGGGGAACTGACTCACATCTAGCTGGGGACTCACAACTGGGTCTAAACAGAACTTTTTAAAATCTACATTCAAGTGTCAGTACACATTTGTAAAGGTAATCGGTGTCATTACCCATCAGGACAGGATTCCAACCACAGTGTGTGTGATAGTGTCGCTCAGCCACTCTGAGGGCCAGCATCTGTAAAACCTGGCAGGTTCAAGTGTGGAGAAAAATGTGAAAGACCGAAATTCTCAGGCACGGCTGGTGGGGGACACGCTGGCACCATTTCCGTGCAGAACCGTGTAACTATAGACCGGGCATCAAGTGTGCGGATGGACTGTGGCCCCACAGTCCCCACTCGAGGTGCACGCGCCTCTCCAGTGACCACGGTCATCAGCAAACATTGCAGGAACACCACTGAGAACGCTGAAGCCACGCAAACGACCCAGATAGCCATCGGCGGTTGAAGGGATAAGCATAGCCCAGTCTCTTTGCACAGTGGAAGGCCACGCGGCAAAGACAAGATGAAACTGCCGGTCAACATGGCACCTGAGAAATTCCACAGACGCATTGCTGAGGGAGAAAGAGAAAAGCAAAAAAAGAGAATCCAGACGTAAAGAAGTGTTTACCCCCTAATTCAGTTTATAGTAAATCCCAAAACAGAAAAAATCCAATTTGTAGTGACAGGTATCAAAACAATAATGATCTTCTTAAAAACGTGTGTGCTTTAGATTACAGTGTGATGGGTAATCCAGAATGCGCCCGAGAAAGCGATCTTGTCATGACAACCTGTGGAAGTGCACCCATACACATCATCTGGGCGCTGATGGTAGTCTGTACTGTGAGCCGGCTCCCAGTTACATGGGTGTTTCCAACTGCACAAGGGATTAAGGAGGTGTATAATTGAGATTTGCTAACTTGATCACATATATGTTTAATGACCATTAAAGAGAGAAAGTAAGGCGGCTCACTCTTGGTTTATCCAGTACAAGGAGCTGCCACAGCCCTCCTGAACGTATCAGAGGAAGAGTTATCTTGACAAAATCCAGGCTTAGCAGGAACTGCGGGATATCACTGAGGGGGAGAAGGATAAATCCATACTAAAAATGATAATTCTCCTTAACGAATACCATTTTGCAGACATTCTTTTATTTGCTTCTTGCGATAATCCTATAAGATACTTTATAACTACTCCCATAACACATGTGGGGGACCGTAGTCTTAAATAGATAGGCTCTCCAGGCATACACAGCTGGTCAGAAATAAATGTGAATGAGACGTGCTTTATTCCAAAACCTGTGGCATTACACAACAATGTCTTCCTTCTAATAATTGCCCCACACTGACAGAAGTTCCATCCTGTTGGAGAAAAGCTTGGAGTTCAAAGTATAGAACATGCTACTGGTCAAGGCATAGAGTTGGGGTTCCCAGACAAAAGGCTGGATGCCTAGTTACATTTGAATTTCAGATAAACAGTGTGCCCTCAAGCAATGTTTGCAGCATATTAAGCATATCACTTGGAAGTACGTCTGCTAAAAACTTTCTGTTGTTTATCTGAAGTCCAAAGGTAATTGGGCATCCTGTATTTTTACTCGCTAAATATGGGATACTAATGAGGACAGAGCTTTCCCCATTGGCCATATTGACACTACGGACTGGATAATTCTTTGGGGTCGGGGGAGGCTATCCTATGCATCTTAGGATATGCATTATAGGATATGCATAGAACATCCCTATTCGCTACCCAGTAGATGCCACTTGCGTCCTCCCACCACAGTTGTGATGACACAAAATGCCCACAAACATTGCCAATGGCCACTTGGTTGGGGGTGGGAGGGGCAGATTCTCCTGAAGTGGAGAACCCACGGATTAGGAAAAGCCAGGATGTGGCCACAGCCCTGACGCCACTGGTTGAAGAGCCACACCCAAACTGGGTGCTGCAGAAGCGAAGGTGATACCCAAACTCGGCGTGTAGCATAGGGTCTGTTATAAAAAACACTCACAAATTCGTTCGACTGCCAAATACCACTTCCTTTTGGAGCGTACCTTCACGCATTCCCAACGTTTGCTTTTCCTCCTTTAGTATCCAGGCTTGGTAACCTTATTCATGCAGTGGGAGACCCTTACGACAAATCTGAGTGAACTTTGATGACTACAGAGTTCAGTATCAATATGGTGCTCCTGGTTCCCAATGCAGGAAAAATAAGAAACAGTGGGTCTCTTAGAACTGTTGCCCTCACCAGAAGTCAACAAGGGTTTTTAAAAATATTTTATTTATTTATTTGAGAAAAAGAGAGACAGAGCATATGAGAAGGGGGGGAGGGGCAGAGGGAGCAGATTCCCCGCTGAGCAGAAAGCCCAAGGGCTCCATCCCAGGATCCTGAGATGGTGACCTGAGCCGAAGGCTTAACCCATTGAGCCACCCAGGCGCCCCTCCATCAGCAAGTTTTTTAATCATCTGCTACATATTCTCAATGAATTTTTACACATTACTCACACCTCCTGCATCTTGGATCACTCTGTCATTGGCCAGAGTTTACATTCTGTAGAGTGGCTCCTCCCTGAGGCACTTCTGGAAGAAACAGCCCCATTCTGCCCGAGAACACCAAACACCACATTCCTCCGTACAGCTATCACCCTCCACATTTCTGCCAAGGAACTCTAGACATTCACGGGCCTGATCTCTTCAGGTGACTGATGGAGGAATCAATGTTTGCAGGCAGATTAATTAAATATCAGGTTTTCTTAGGTTCCCAGAGCCCCATGGTCACCTGGAACCATTTCCCAACCTGTCTAAACAAGAGAGGATTAACTTCTTTCCTCCCTTACAGCAGGCTTGAAGAGCAATAGGCGGTAAACTCTCTCTTTGCCCCCGACTTCTCCATCACCTCCCAAGAGGGCGGACGGATCGGAACTCCGTGCCTGTGGGACAGAAGCCCTGGGAGTCACTTAGAAATTGGCTTCCAGATCTGGGAAAACCACTAATGAATTCGTCTGCCAAATGCTGGTTTATAGCAGTATGACCATGCACAAGGCAGCCTGGCCAAGTGTTAAATTTCAATGCTGCACACAGAGATGCTGAGAGGGGGTCCCTGTCATCAGCGAGGCCACGTCCTGGATCATTCTGTGCCCCCCAGCTCCACTCGTGTCGTAGGATTGTGCTGACGGGGAACCCCCGCTCGTATAGCAGGTGGCTAGAGATCGCCCTGTGTGTTCAGGCTCACCTGCATGAAAACTCAGCCTGCCCCCACCTGCCGTCACCAGCACTGCAGTCCAGAGGCAGAACCTCAGACCTCAGCTGGTCCTAACCACGTTCTCAGTGGTTTCAGATTCTAAGATGTGCTGCTGGATCCTTGGCATCTGGATCACCTGGTGGGAGAGCCCCACACCCACCCCTGAAGACTTGCCCTACAGTGTCACCTCGGGTTGGCAGGACAGTACAGCATAAAGAGGAAGGCTTGGAAGGGATTCCCACCTGAACCACCCCCCCTCCCCTGGTGTTTTCTAGGCATGTGACTTTGGGCAAGTCTTTACCACTACAAACTCCCTCTTTGTTCTTGTACAATCTGGCATGATAACCATATATCTTAGGGTTAATAGGGATTGAACAAGGTAACCTAACCGCCTTTTTCTGACTCTTTCCCCTTTCTAGAGCTTGCTGTCGCTCTGCACTGGACTCTCTTCTGCTGCGTCTCTGACTGCCTATCTTAGCTCCATGGGGGCTGAAGGTGCTGCCCGTAGCCACAGCTTCTGGCTGAAGTCTGTCTTTACAACTAAAGACCCTCACACCCAGAGGGTCAAAACAAGAGTTCTCTTGAGTCTAGGAGAGTCTCAGGGTCAGATGTCCAGCTGCTGGAAAACTCGTCCACTGGCTGGGCTCCCTTGGCTGACTGAGTCCAGGACTATGATCCCCTTTCTAACGTTTCATCTGGACAAGCAGGACAACCAGGGCTCAACCGGGAAACTTTGCTGGACCCAGGGTCCACCCCTGTGAGTCCACCCCTCACTACAATTGACTTCTTCCAGGCTTCATTTCCAAGTCTTCACCCTGAAGTAGTCCCTTGTTGCAATGAGAGCCACTTTGACTAACGTTCAAGGTGCAGGGAGCATGTGCATGGAAAGATCAGCCTCTGGGGGCCCTTTGTGGGGACCCAACCTTGGAAGACAAACTTTGGGGGAAACTTGGGAGCACAGAGTGGGTCTTTGGCACAGGGACTCTCTGCCATGCATGGGACCCAAGCAGTTTCCCATCAGCAGCTGGTATGAATGCACCAGCCGTGTTTGAATGATACTTGAACGACCCAGGGTAGAAGAGACACCTGCATCCACATCTGCTGCTTGTCTACCCCCTCTGAAAACAAACGCTGGTGATTTATGCACTTGGAGGTATATAAATGCACCAGGAGGCTTCAAAGCAAAGGGGTCAACTTGGAAGAGCAAATAAATGACAAATGCGGGGAACATTTTTTTTTTTTTGCAGGGAACAATTTTAAAGAAAACCACATGAATAGCGGATTTTGAAAAATTCAATAAATAGCTCCTTTCCCCTTCTAATTTTAAGAGTTGGGTTATTCATTTCCCCAAGACTTTCATTCGCCTTAGCTAGCACGTGCTGCTCAAGCCTCCATTCTTGTCATAAGCGCTATTCAGCGAACATCTGTGGGAGCAGCTCTCTCCCTCTGCTTCCAGGCAGAGCTGTGGCCCTCGCTGAAAGGGAGCTGCCTTGCGCTGCGCCATCCTCTCCAGGCTCAATCTGGCTGCTGCTTTCCGATGTGGAAATTCACACGCTTTTCTGTGCAAAGCAGATGCTTTCGCCATTGAAGACTAAATTGCCCTGAGAGGTTGAGGAGAAGGTCTCAGGATGAGCCAAAACAGGAAGCGTGGCTGTTGGTTTCAGATGCTGCTGGAATCTGGCTGTTTGTTTCTGTGGAAAAGAACAACACAGCGAGAGAATGGGACCCATGATCCAACGCATCAGGCTCCAGCCTAAGCTGAAGGGGAAGAAAGTTCAAAACCTCCCAGCAGTGTTTTCTGTTGATGGCAGCGTGTGGTCGAGTTTTCCTGGCTGGCTGGAGTTGGGGGGCTGGCAAGGGTCCGTCCAGTGGGGAGAAGCCATGGGATAGAAGCCCATGCGGGAACTTAACGCAGCCAACCTGACTTTACTGCAGGAGTGGGCTGCCCACTCCCTGCAATGAAATGCCACAGCTCGCTGTCATGCCCAGATCCCACCTGCTGTTTCTTCTTCATAACCATACAACTCCTCTTCAAAAGCCAGTAGAGTGTCAGAGTGTGTCCTGGGCAGAGCGGGATGAAAGCTCAGATCTGGTTTCTGTCCACTTTGCGGTCAGTATGGCAGTCACCAAAATAAAATAAGGACATCCTTGTTGAAAGGATATGGGACATTAAATCAGGTGCTCAGAGCTCAGAAATAATGCCCGTCGTGATTAGTGATGTTTTTATTGTGTTTTTTTTTAATTGGGGGACGGTCTCATTTATCTGCAACGCATACCCAGCGATACGTTCCTTGTATTAGACCCCCTTAAATTGTTCCTCTACTCGTTTGTTCCCCCACTGGATCCTAAACTTTTAAAGCCAGAGATATTATCTGGGGTCATGATCTCGGGGTTCTGAGATCGATCCCCATGTAGGGCTCTGTGCTCAGCAGGGCGTCTCCTTCATTCTCTCCCTCTGCCGCTCCCCTGCTCCCTCTCCCTCTCTCTCTCCCTCAAATAAATAAATAAATCTTTTTTAAAAAACGGTAATTAGAAACATTTCCACCCCAACTCCTAACAGTGTTCGTGCCCACCCCAACACCACCTGTTATCTTCCCTTCATAGTGCACAGTTTTATGACACACTTACACCTCTGAAGAATGTATGGGTTTGTTTTCCTCATCTGGAGGGTTACAGAGCTTATTTCATTCAGAGAGCTGCTCGCACACGCACAGGAGAGCGGGCACGCGGGGTGAAGGCTGAGCAGAGTCGGATCCAGCTGGTGTGCACCGCCGCCCGCTTCCCCGTCCTGTACCGACTAGACTCCTGTGAGACATCATCTCTGTCTCCAAAGTGACATTTACTCTCTATGGCTGTGTTTCCTTCAATTACCTCAACAAAACCGGAACTGGAAACTGGTTTAGGAATTAGAGGAAACTTCCATTATTCAATGGAAAGAAGTTCAGTAGTATAAAGTGAGTTTTAGAATGTGTTTAATAACTTTTCTCTGTAGAGCTGTGTTTCTTTACCCTCCCAATACTGTGTATTTGTGGTTTATTTTCTTGTGGTTTATTAATCCTCCCAGATATTTATATATTCCATTAGCTTTATTTTTTCTAACAATACACATTTAGCGTTATTGGCCATTCTAGAGTGTTTTCTATTCATTACTTGTTGCTATCATCTTGATTATTATTTTATTAATATTAATATTAATTATTATATTATAATATTAATCACTAATTAATTAATTAATTATCCCCCCTATTTCCTTTGAGGTTAGTTGCTGTGATTTTGCTACAGTGGAATATAGCTGCTTAGTTTCCAGCCTCTTATTTGTTGTTGTTGTTGGTGGTGGTGGTGGTGGTGGATGTTCCTCTAAATCTTCCTTTAGATCTTCCCTCTGCATCCCCTAAATTTCCTTACATAATATTTTCATTATCTCTTAGCTCTGAGTGTTTAGGTCTTTAGGTGGTTTCATTTCGATGCAGTTATTTAGAACTGTATATATCTTATGATTTCTTTATTTTTATTTTTACACTTCTTTTTTTTAAGATTTTATTTATTTATTTGAGAGAGAGCACAAGCAGGGGGACGGCAGACAGAGGGAGAACCAGGCTCCACGCTGAGCAGGGAGCTCCATCCCAGGACCCTGAGATCATGACCTGAACTGAAATCAAGAGTCAGATGACCAGGGCGTCTGAGTGGCTCCATCAGTTAAGTGTTCAACTCTTATTTTGGGCTCAGGTCATGATCTCAGGGTCCTGAGATCAAGCCCCACATGGTCTCTGTGTTCTGTGGGGGGTCTGCTTGACATTCTCTCTTTCCCTTTGCTCCACTTCCTGGTGGGCTCGCTCGCTCTCTCTCTCTCTCTCTCTGTAAAAATACATGAAAAGAAATTTTGGAGGTGAACCCAATGTGGCCAAACTATAATGATTTCAAGCTTTTTGAGTGTTGGCGGGGGGGCATCCAGGTAGAGCGAGGACAAGATCCAGCAAAAAGATTGAAGCAAAAGGAGGAGCTCATGGACTGGGACACACCAGTGACACCTGAAGCTGGGAATGAGTAATGTGGCCCTGGGAGTGAAGGAAAGTGACTTGAAGACAGACCCAGGAAAGCTCTAACCTTCATCTGAGTGATGCATGGTATAATGCGGGAAGGAAGGATCCAGATTTTGAGCTTGCTGTTCCCATCCCGTTTGTTAAGTTCCTAATCTGCCCTCATCCATCTTTTATTTCATAAGTAAAACAAAATGGCTCACAGACATCCCTCCCTCTTTGTTTCAAGAGTCAGCTGCAGAGCTAAAAAATCACACCACCGGACCAGCACAGAAAGACTCGGGGCAGGAGGTGGTGAATCTGTAGATGTGGATGGCAGAATCTCGTGCGCATTTGAGAAGGGGCGACAAGAACCGTGTGTTTGAAAAAAGCCAGAACCTGCATCCCACCAGCAGACACACCTTCTGGAGACAACGACGGATAAGGAATCGGTGACAAATAGAGGGGATGGGACGTGGACCCAGAGCGGAGGGTGCTGGGTGCCAAAGAAGGACGTGCGGAACAGTAAGGGGCAGAAACGATTCACCAGGGAGGCGACTGAACTCAGAAATGGTTTGGATAAGTCCAAGGACAGGGAGGAAGGGACGGCTGGAGACGAGCCCCACAGTTATTTAAGACATGGCGGACAGCCTGGTAAGGCTACGCAGATGAAGATTGTAGGACATGGAGGAAAGAGACAGAATGCAGAGAGTCATGGCAGAATACATTTTTCAAGAAGAGTCCAGGGTCTTTGAAGGCTTTTCTCTTCCCAAATGAAAAGGGGAGTCAATCGAATGAACATAAGTGATATCTGGCCTGAGAAAATGCATGGACGCCGGAATGGGCAGCACGGATGGGAGCTGGGGAGCTGGGGGGGAGGCTGAACTGCACACTCCTCCCTCCCCCATCCTTCAGGAATAATACAAACAGCACCTAACTCCCACCTCAGAATCAAGGGCTTTGGAACACCACAGCAAACACCACCAACCGTGGCCCAGCGCACAGTCTCTCAGCCTCGCTGGAAATGGGGCTCAGCACCCCAGAGCTTCACTGGTGACGAAACACAGGTTCAAATCAATAATCCTAAGGTAAATATTTACCAAAGTCCTGACTGCTTATAGGGGAAAAAAATAGTTGTTTGCCTGAAACCAAATATTTTCCCCAGCTGAATGTAACCTCTTATTTAGGCAGAAACACAACAAAGGGATTACTAAATTAAAATGATTATTCAGAGGGAAAAAAAAACCTTATTCCTGATATCTTATCCTGATTAATAAACAGAGTTGAGGATAACACCACTTTGATGATGGGGTTCACAGTCTAGTTTGCCTTATCAGCTGGCTATTTTCATTAAAATATAATCAACAGATTCATATATATCCCGCACAAATCGAAGAATTTTAGACAAGTACACACACCAACCATAGATCAATTAATTAATTAATTAATTAATTTTAAAGGATGAAGGAACAAAGGTAAGAAATTAAGTTTCATCCAAGGGAAAGATTGGTTGTGAAGTGTATCCCGTGGGATCCTCTACCTGTGCTAAATCCAGAGCACAGACACAGGTCGGGGCTTCTCAGGAGCCAGAGAGAGGAGAGGAGTCCCCCCAAGTAAAATTCCTAGTCTCATTGCCAAGATAAAGCAGGTGCACAGGTCTTGTGGTTCCGGAAGACCGTTACAACTTCCTCAACAAATACGGCCCCAGAACCCTCATGTAATGTATCCGGTCCTGTCCCTGCAGCATCCAGGGCTCCTAGGCTGGTCTGCAAGAGGGACCGGTTGCTTCCCACACCACACATAACAGGATCCCCCAGCTTCTCAAGCTGCGGTCAGTTATTATTAGCATCTGGGCTCAGGATCTCCTCACGCTTCCACCTTTCTGTCGCCAACTCCCCGCTCAGCATTTCCATTACCAGGGGTCTCAATGACAAACTATAAAAGTCCTGGCAAGAAGAGATAGTACACCTCCAAGATGTACTTCGTGACAACTGCTAGGAAAAGGCAAACTGGCCCTTTACTAAGGTGAAGTCTTCCCCTTCGCCATGCCTGTGTGACAGGTTCTCTGGGCATCAGTGTGGCTCGGTCACTATGCCTGGACCACAGCTAATACGTCTACATGGATTTAACAGGCAGTGCATAAAGTAGCAAGGATAAAATAAATCACTTAAGGAAGACAGACTTAGGGATGGATTATCTTAGTGAGCACAAGACGGAAGGTAAAGTTCCTTCTCCTGCTACCATCACCCTTCAAAGAATTACGTGGGAAGAATCATAGAGCTCATTCTTCTCTGTCCAGCAGGTGTGTTATAACCTGGAAAGAATAATATGTAAACAGCACAGCACACATGAGGCTCATAGAAGTATTCATAAAATGCTTATGATTATGATAAAACATCGGTTTGCTGTATTTTGGAATCATTCTTGATTCCAGAGAAAACCATCTCTTTTCTAATGCAGACATCCACATCTCGACTTCTGCACAGTAAGTTTTATATAGGCATTGATTTATTTTTATCATGCCCTAGAGGAAGGAGCCGCATCCCCCTGGGGTTTAGGACGCTCCCCTGGCCTGCCATGCTGCCCTGCACCTGCTGTGGGGACACTCGTGCCCTTGTTACTGGTTATATCGTGTCAGACCTGCTGAGTACCCACCTGCAGGGTCTCCCCACCTCATCGTGTAACTGAGTCCAGCCACCCTCTGGACCACTCGGGCCTGGGAGCAGAAAGAAGGTATGCAAGGGCCCCCACGCCAGTGAGCGTGAGTTTAGAATTCAGGAAGAGGCTACAAAGTCTGCATATTCAGAGGTTTTGTCCCAACCCTGTCCCCAGCCAAACGCCAGGAGAAAAAGAAAGCAATTGATCTTTATGAACAGATGGGATTCTTTAGATTGGAAAGTATGCATCCCCGCCTGACGACAGGCCCTGGTAAAGATGCCACTGAGCCCACATCAAACATCCAGGCAGAACTCAGCTGATCAAAACCCAGCACAAACAAACAAAGCCCACCGTGTGCTTTCCTGCCACCTTCAGGTACAAGGGGGACAAGACTGATAAAAAAATAACTTTCAGTGATCTTACTATGCAAGAATCATCAGTTTTCTGCTGAAACTATGCAACAACACCCAAAATATCACCTTTTTAAAATTGTGTTATGTTAGTCACCGTACAGTACATCCTTAGTTTTTGATGTCGTGTTCCATGATTCATTGTTTATGCACCACACCCAGTGCCCCATGCAATACGTGCCCTCCATAATACCCACCACCAGGCTCACCCATCCCTCCACCCCCTCTCCCCTCCAAAACCCTCAGTTTGTTTCTCAGAGTCCACAGTCTCTCATGGTTTTTCCTCCCCCTCCAATTTCCCCCAACTCCCTTCTCCTCTCCATCTCCTAATGTCCTCCATGTTATTCCTTATGCTCCACAAGTAAGTGAAACCATATGATAATTGACTCTCTCTGCTTGACTTATTTCACTCAGCATAATCTCCTCCAGTCCTGCCCATGTTGATAAAAAAAAGTCGGGTATTCATCCTTTCTGATGGAGGCATAATACTCCATAGTGTATATGGACCACATCTTCCTTATCCATTCGTCTGTTGAAGGGCATCTTGGTTCTTTCCACAGTTTGGAGACTGTGGCCATTGCTGCTATAAACATTGGGGTACAGATGGCCCTTCTTTTCACTGCATCTGTATCTTTGGGGTAAATACCCAGTAGTGTAATTGCAGGGTCATAGGGAAGCTCTATTTTTAATTTCTTAAGGAATCTCCACATAGTTTTCCAGAGTGGCTGCACCAGCTTGCATTCCCCTTTCTCCGCATCCTTGCCAATACCTGTTGTTTCCTGACTTGTTAATCTTTGCTGTTCTAACTGGTATAAAGTGGTATCTCAATGTGGAAAAAAACCACAAGCTTTCTTAATCAAACTCCTACATATATACACGTTGACAGCCTGTTAATTATAGTAGAGGTAAATGTATTAAATGTCTGTGACAATTATTTCTTAATCATTAAGTGCTGATTTTCACGGGCAGAAGGGTTCCAGGCAAGCTGATCCTTGGCAGTGCTCTTGCCAGACTTAAACCCCTCCAAGACCAGTGGGCTCCACACCCAGGCCTTCCCAGAGATGGGCACGAGACTGCTCGAATCCCAATCCCTCCAGAAAGTCTGGTCCCCTCTGACTCCATGAGACAACTTTTCTCCCTGAACATGTATCTTCTCTGACACATTTCCCATTCCAGCAAGTGGAGAGAGCTGATTTACAGTTACCGATCAGGAACTAAACAGTATTCAGGTTTCAACAAGGCCTTTTGACTTTTGTCTTAAAAAAAAAAAATCCCAGGAAAAGGACTAAGCCCCTGGAATGCATTTCACTAAGAATGGTAGTGCCTTATTAATGTTGTGCATTTTTCTAACACTATTGATTATATTAGACTTTTTGCAGACACAATTTTTGTCACCAAGGACATTATTATCTTTCAGGGAAATTTTCCTACCCAAAAGCAATGTGGAAAGTTCTATATGATGAAATTTGAATTAGCTCTTGCATTCATATGCAATGTAATTCTTAGAGCAAGTAATTATCCTTGAGATTATGAGACCCGAATGAATGCACATATACACAGAATTACCGGCTATCTGAAGACACCAATGTAAATTTCCTCTTTTGTGTGTGACAATCCCTTTGGCAAGAAAGTGAATACATCTCAAAATTATTCAAAGCTAAGGAATCTCAAAATGGGAACTCTATTAAAATCTTCCACCTTAGAAATTATGTGTGGTGCATTTGCATATCAGGATAATTAAACCTTAGATGGGTCATGTACCTGAAATTAGATGTCTCTACCTACCAGACTTCAATAAAATTAAAGAGGGTTAATTACTGAATCCACGGGATGTAGATATAGAAACAGCTGTGTATAGAGACATGGACATATATTCTTTAAAAAGTATGATGACCCTTCAAAATTCATACAGGTTGCTCATCTTCCAGAAGACGTTCATAGGGAGAACTCACATGAAGACAATCAGGCCTTGAGACACAAGAACTTCCAAATCTGTGCACCCCGTTTGCAAATGTGTCAGCCCCTAAGATGAGCTCCACAGCCAAGCTCAGAATAGAAGGCTTGGACACAGTAAGGTCAGAGCAAACCGGGCTCGTTTGTTTCTTCAGTCAAGTGGCCACGGTCGGAGCTCCAGGATGCCGTGGGATGAGGAGCTCAGGACACACATCCCAGAGCATTCACGCGGTCTTTCACACAACAGGTGATTAGTACCTGTTTTTTACCTTGCAGTCGTTTGAATAAATTTCCCCCCTCTCAAATTTATGTTCACCTGGGACCTCAGATGTACTTGTCTTCACACTTCCCAGTTGTAATTAGTTAAGATGAGGATATACTGGATTAGTGGGTCCTAAATCAAATGGCTGACGTCCCTATAGGTATGGGAGAGGACACAAAGGTACAGACACATGGGGGAAACGCCACAAGCATGAAGGCAGAGGTTGGACTGATTGTAGCTACGGGCCAGGGAACCCATCAGAAGCTAGAAGAGACGAGGAAGAATCATACCCTAGTGCCTTCAGAGAGACCCTGGTATTGCCTAAACCTTCACTTTGGACATCAGTAAGGGACAGAATATCTGTTATTTTAAGCCATCTAGTTTGGGGCAATGTGTTGTGACAAACCTAGGAAACAAATGCACACACATAATTTTGAAGTGTGGTCATGGGGGGTGGTTATCAAGGAAGTGACATTTCAACAATGATTCGTGGCAGGCCAGAATGGTGGCCATGCAGATGTCTGTGAAAAGAACTTCCAGGGAGAGAAGGCAATGAAGCAAAGTGCCCAAGGTAAGACTATGCCTAGAATAGCAGAATAGTGAAGGAAGCCTGTGTGAACAGGTGAGCAGAGAGCAGGTGAGAAGAAAGCAGGTGAGCAGTGAGCAGGTGAGTCGTGAGCAGAGATCAGGTGAGCAGAGAGCAGGTAAGAAGAGAGCAGGTGAGCAGAGAGCAGGTGAGAAGAGAGCAGGTGAGCAGTGAGTAGGTGAGTCGTGAGCAGAGAGCAGGTGAGCAGAGAGCAGGTGAGCAGTGAGCAGGTGAGTCGTGAGCAGAGAGCAGGTGAGCA
>PISX010033413.1:0-15109 GCA_004024625.1 Mellivora capensis | reverse complement strand
CTTCTTCTTCTTCTTCTTCTTCTTCTTCTTCTTCTTCTTCTTCTTCTTCAAGAGTTTATTTATTTATTTGACAGACAGAGATCACAAGTAGGCAGAGGGCAGGCAGAGAGAAGCAGGGGGAACGCAGATTCCCCGTTGAGCAGAGAGCCCAATGCAGGGCTTGATCCCAGGACCCTGAGATCATGACCTGAGCCAAAGGCAGAGGCATTAACCCACTGAGCCACCCAAATGCCCCTCTTCCCTTATTTCTTTGAGTAAAATGATTATACTCATTCCAGCAAGGCAGTGAACATCCATCTACAGACCTCATTTCCAAGCTCTGAGCCAAATGCTTAAATGTGTACCAATGAAATGTGAGTAGAAGTGATGTGGGCAACACCTGTGTGTCTTTCTGAAAAATAAATACATACATACATACATACATATCCTTACCCCTTCTCTGCTGGAGCATGAAGGTGGTAATGAGTCAGCTTTGAACATGCAAAGTGTAACACTAGATAAATTAATTGTGGCTGGGACAGAAGGGTGTCATCTTTCAAAAAAGAAGAACAACAGAAAATTGACCACCATATGACCTCAAAAAGGAATGTTTATTTTTGAACCATTTCAAAGATAGACACAAACTATTCTTCCTTCTCTCCACTCCCTTTAAGCTACCATCATATTCTCAGTAGACTTTCTCTTCCAACCAATTAAAAAAAATAAGAAATCAATGTATGATTATTCTGACTAATGTGGATTTTATGACTTCCTTTACCCTTCCTCCACAAAAAAATATTAAAAATAGAACATTCAATATGAAATTAGAAAACTCTCCTCCTTTCCTAAAACAGTATGAAAAATAATCCATATATATGGGAGGATTTAAAAAGACAAAGAATTACATGTAGAAGAACGAAACAATCATTCTCTTACACCATACACAAAGATAAACTCTAAATGGATAAAAGACCTCAACATGAGACAGGAATCCATCAGAATCCTAGAGGAGAACATAGGCAGTAACCTCTTTGATATCAGCCACAGCAACTTCTCTCAAGATATGTCTCCAAAGGCAAAGGAAACAAAAGTGAAAATGAATTTTGGGGACTTCATCAAGATCAAAAGCTTCTGCACAACAAAGGAAACAGTCAACAAAACAAAGAGGCAACCCACGGAATGGGAGAAGATATTCACAAATGACAATACAAACAAAGGGCTGATATCCAGGATCTATAAAGAACTCCTCAAACTCAACACACACAAAACAGATAATCATATCAAAAAATGGGCAGAAGATATGAACAGACACTTCTCCAGTGAAGACATACAAATGGCTATCAGACATATGAAAAAATGTTCATCATCACTAGCCATCAGGGAGATTCAAATTAAAACCACATTGAGATACCACCTCACACCAGTTAGAATGGCCAAAATTAGCAAGACAGGAAACAACAAGTGTTGGAGAGGATGTGGAGAAAGGGGAACCCTCTTACACTGTTGGTGGGAATGCAAGTTGGTGCAGCCACTCTGGAGAACAGTGTGGAGATTCCTCAAGAAATTAAAAATAGAGCTTCCCTATTGACCCTGCAATTGCACTACTGGGTATTTACCCCAAAGATACAGATGTAGTGAAAAGAAGGGCCATCTGTACCCCAATGTTTATAGCAGCAATGGCCATGGTCCCCAAACGGTGGAAAGAACCAAGATGCCCTTCAGCGGATGAATGGATAAGGAAGATATGGTCCATATACACTATGGAGTATGATGCCTCCATCAGAAAGGATGAATACCGAACTTTTGTAGCAATATGGACAGGACTGGAAGAGATTATGCTGAGTGAAATATGTCAAGCAGAGAGAGTCAATTATATGGTTTCACTTATTTGCGGAGCATAACAAATAACATGGAGGACATGGGGAGATGGAGAGAAGAAGGGAGTTGAGGGAAATTGGAAGAGGAGTTGAGCCATGAGAGACTATGGACTCTGAAAAACAACCTGAGGGGTTTTGAAGGGGCGGGGGGTGGGAGGTTGGGGGAGCCAGGTGGTGGGTATTATGGAGGGCACGCATTGCATGGAGCACTGGGTGTGGTGCAAAAACAATGAATACTGTTACGCTGAAAATTAAAAAAAAAAAAAAGACAAAGAGAGGGTCAGCTGGGTGGCTCAGTGGGTTAAAGCCTCTGCCTTCAGCTCAGGTCATGATCCCAGGGTCCTGGGATTGAGTCTCATATTGGGCTCTCTGCTTAGCAGGGAGTCTGCTTCCCCCTCTCTCTCTGCCTGCCTCTCTGCCTACTTGTGATCTCTGTCTGTCAAATAAATAAATAAAATCTTTAAAAAAACTAATTTTTTTTTTAAAAAAGACAAAGAGAAAGAGAAATACAGGCAAAGAGAGAGAAGGAGAGAAAGAGAGAGACAGACAGAGAGAACCAAATTTTAGTTAAATATATAGAAATGCTACATGTGAGCAGGCAAAGAGCTGGTAGTGAATATTCTGCTTATACATGTCTTCCCAGAATGAGGAATTATTCAGGAAAGGTTACACTTTCATGTTTTCCACCCAGGGAAGACTAGTTACTATATTAGTTTTTCAATAATGTTTTTTCATATTCACAAAAAGAGTGTACTGCCCAGCATGGAACATATGTCCTCTACTCTCTGCCTAGACACACAAAAAGGCAATGCTGATGGTCTCAGCTAGTGTTTTTTCTGCAACAGCTATCCCAGGACGGTTGCCATTATGTTCAGACTCAGCAATGAGAATCACCTTGACCATCCTGGATGGAGAACAAAGAAAGTTGCCATCTGATGGCAAGAGAGACTGGGCCAAACACATTCTCTCTACCTCTTGCCCCAGTTTTTCACACCCAGACAAAATGAAGTACTGGATTTATAGTCTGATTTGGGTAGAAGTATCTGCTGCTCTTCTATTCAGTGATGCTTTCTGCTGTCTAGAGAAACTATGGAAAGAACTTCAGTGAAAAACAAGCAGAAATAATAAATAGGAGAAGACGCATCCAAATGTAACTAATGAAGTTATGCATTCCAGCTTTCCATTTAAAGAGTTATTCTTTAGGCATTTATGTCTAAATTCAAAATAGGTGAGTTAAAACACTTCTTCTGAAGTTAAGTCTAATATGATATCTAAGAAATGATGGTCACCATTTGAGTTACTCTTGTCTCTTACTAAACTCCCCCCAAAATCTAGTGACGTTATTTTACTCTCATTTTTGGAAAGGACCTGCATGGGCTGTTCTTATATGGGATCTGTCTGCAATGGCAGTCAGGTCAAGGGGAAAGCATATCAACACTACCTCTTTATGGGAACAAGTCACGGGATTTGTAGCTGTGTTTCAAAACCATTTGACAACTTCCTTGAAGGTCTTCCAAGAAATAGACCTTCCATCTTTACTTGTATTTGGTGATATTTTCCTTAAGTCATTTGGCCCCTGCCCAAGGGAACAAAAAGTGATGTTAACTCATTTATCAGAAACATATATGCCCCACAAAATTTTCATTCCCTTTTTCTTGGACATATATATTTTACAGCAATATTTTCATAAGGTTGAAAGCAGGAAAAGTAAAAAACAAGCAACCAGTAAATGAAAGGAAAATTCACAAAAATCTATTTTTTCTGTGTCCAATGGAGATAATTATAATGCAATTTTCCCAGGTTAAAGTATAACCCAAGCAAGACTCCTGATGTGTATGTTCCCAGAGTCTATTCTGAGAGAAGCTAAAGGAGAAATCACACTTGAAAGTCTTGTGTGTTTGTTTGCCAGATTATGTCTGGAACAGCAGCTCATAACTTAAGGCATTCCATGTCTCCCTCTGAGTCACTTTCACATCTGTGAGGTGGAGATACAAAGAAAGGTCTCAGCAGATACAAAGGGCACTTAGAAGAATGCAACAGACAAATTGGAGTGTCTCCCAAACAACCAGCACAGTCTAAAGACAAAAATTCATTTATTTGCCTCATTAATGAAAGTCCACATAGACGTATTGATTTCCGACCAGATCCTCATTTAACCAAATATCACAACAAAAGTTATCTGGAATAAATGCTTCATTTCTGACTTCTTGGAAACTCTGTCCCAGAACTCGTTCCTGTGATTGTTATCTTCCTTCCCTTTTAAAAGAGGACGAAGAACAAGGAACTGGTATTTATGGGACACCCATTGTTTGTGAGGTTCTTCATGTTGCTCTCATACACTCACAGCTCTGCGAGGTAGATGGGGAACCAGTGCAGAAACTTGTCCCATAGGAGTTGTCCTGTGTTATTAAGTGGCAGCACCAAGCATTACACTGTTACCCAGTTTCAAAACCCAACACCTTCATTTGCACTACTCAAATTAGCACCACAAAGAGAAGGTGATGCTTGTTATCCTCTGAGACATTGGGAACATGAAAATATTTTTTCATGATGAACCATGAGAGACTATGGACTCTGAAAAACAATCTGAGGGTTTTGAAGAGGCAGGGGGTGTGAGGTTGGGGGAGCCAGGTGGTGGGTATTATGGAGGGCACGCATTGCATGGAGCATTGGGTGTGGTGCATAAACAATGAATTCTGTTACTCTGAAAATAAATAAATTTTAAAAAATTAAAAAAAATATTTTTGGAATAAGTTTGGTATAAGAGGGAACATGTGCATCTCTCTCCTCATCTATATTAATTAAACAGCATGAAGACAATAGCATCATGCAATAAATGGACCTCGCCCCCTTCCTTAGAGATGCACCAGGGAACAAAAGTAGCTCTCTACCCTGGTCCTATTCCCTCACGCAAGACTCTGATCACACATCACCCTCACAGCTCACTCTCACTGAGGCTCATCTGCATTTCCTCCCATGTGGTTTGCATCATGGATGTGCAGCTCTGTTAGACTGTCTCTGTGCCAGGCACTGGGATAGCACTCAACCAAGAGAAGGGAATGTGGGCTTTTTTTTCCAAGAATGGGATTACTAAAGATGTGAACACTTCTGTGAGGGAGGCATGCACCATGTCATCTGGAAACACAACCAGTCAGACTCGGGGCAGTCAGGGCCATGGCCAGGAGGCAAAGCCTGAGATGGTCTTGACACAAAATGGGAGCTGGCCAGGCAAGTAATGTCTGCAGTGTGCTGCGGTGTGACGTGGATCAGTGTGTGATGGTGTGTGGCACAGCATGGCGTGGTAAGTAGTAGGATATGCTGTGATGGCAGGCGGTGTGGTGTGGTGTGGTGTGGTGTGGGGCGCGATGGGGCGTGAAATGGTGCGGGGTGGCTTGTGGAAGAGAAGGCAGATATCAGAAGGGTCCCAGTGGAGCGGGATTTCTCAAAATATTTGTTCCTCTGCTCTGAAACATGGTTTAAAAATCTGTAATTTGTTATATATTTTCAGTTACAGTTAAGTTTCCATCAGAAATCATGTTATCACAAAGGGCAAAGTTTCCAGTATATTGAACTATGGGAACTTTAAAATAAAAGAGTACCTCATTCTAAAAAGAATCCACGTGGATCTGTCTCATCGACATTTGGTCCTCAGCAAGCTCTTTCTTAGTGATCTAATATTTGTTCAGTCCTGTTGCCCCCCTAGTTTGTATCTTCATTTCATTTTGATGAAGATATAATTTGCTTTTGTGCTTGACAGACTTTTATTGACACTTTTTTCATATATATATATACATATATGTATATATATATATATATATATACATACATACTTACATACATATGATCTCCTGCTGGTTTTAGCTCACTAATACAGGTGTCTCAAAGTAGGAGTCTTGATTTCACACCCTCTGAAACACGCTAATGGGCTGTCCTTGGGCAAGTCATTGACTTTTGCTGAGTCTCACTTTTCTCATCTCAAAACAGTAATAATTCTGATGCCCACCTCATTGTTTTATTGTAAAAGACAATTGAGGTCATGCAAATATCAGGAAAAATGGGAAGTGGTTGGTAAATGCTAAACTTTCCTACCTCATTTATTCCTGTACAGAGAATTAACAGGCTCCCTATTGCCATCCACGGGGTTCCTCAGATCAGCTCTTGGTGCATTTTGCAGAATTCTGTGACATTTGTGTGTTTAATTCCATCCTCTCAACTAGGACAATGTTAGTATGCATTAAAAAAATGCACATGGTGCCACAAAACAAAACAATAATGATGGCAAAAAAAACCTGTCTAAATAAGTATGATGCATTATTTATGTTTTTTCATTAATATTCATTTGCAACGTGTTCATTCATTTGTCATCTGCTAGCACAGAGAAGTAGTAGCAGGTGCCATGATTAAAAATATATTATGGAAGGAAAAACTAGAAGTGAGAAAATCCTCTCCATTCATTAAATTTGTTTCTGCCAGTTGGGGGAAAAAAAATCAAACTACTCCATTTAGGCGAACATATCTGCTTTATGCAGCTCATGATGCAAAGCAGTTTAAAAACCATTGCCCTATTCCATAATAAACAACTTTCTTGCAGAAGATTTTCCCAAAACTCCAGACAAGGCTTCTCTTCTGAATCTGTGCAATTCCATCTTCATAGTGTTTGTTGTACCTCTAATAACAAAATTGTGTGTGTAATTATTTCCCCACTGTCTATTTTCTTCACTAGACTATGAACTCTCTATCTGTGCTTGCCCTTTTTTCAAGGAGTACCACATTATCCCCAAGTATTCCGTAAATACTTATAAACACACAAACCAAATGTAAACTTCTTTGCTTGACTTCCAAACTACTTCTAATTTTATTCAATCACATGTGGTCCTGGGGGCACATCACACTTGTCCCATCTCCATTCATTTCTGCAGAAATCCCTCTGTGTCCTAATTGCCTTCCAGTACATTCATTAATCCCTCTGTGCCCAGTGGGGCTGTTAGTGTGACACAGTCCTCTCCTGCTTATAGAAAGCAGATACTCCTGGTAGCTCAGTTGGCTAAGCATCCAACTTGGTTTCAGCTCGGGTCATAATCTCATGGACTGGAGATCAAGCCCTGGTTTGGGCTCCATGTTCATTGTAGAGTCTGCTTGGGATTCTCTCTCTCCCTCTTGCTCTGCTGCAATACCCACTGTCTCTCTCTGCCTCTCTCTCTCAAAAAAAGAAAATCTTTTTTTAAATTTTTTAAATTTCTTTTCAGTGTTCCAGAATCCATTGCTTATGCACCACACCCAGTGCCCCATGCAATATCTGCCCTCCATTATACCCACCACCAGACTCACCCAACCCCCCAACCCCTTCCTCTCCAAAACCCTCAGTTTGTTTCTCAGAGTCCACAGTCCCTCATGGTTCATCTCCCCCTCCAATTTCCCCAACTTCTCCTCTCCGTTTCCCCATGTCCTTCGTGTTATTCCTTATGCTCCACAAATAAGCAAAACCATATAATTGACTCTCAAATCTTAAAAAAAAGAAGAGAAAAGAAAGGAAAAGAAAAGAAAAGAAGAAAAGAAAAGTAGATACTCCATGGGGTGCTTGGCTGGCTCAGTCAGTAGAACATGCAACTCTTGAGCTGAGGCTTGTGACTTTGAGCCTGACGTTGGGTAGAGATTACTTAAAAATATAATATTTAAAAGAAGAAAGCTAGAAAGAAAATAGATACTCCTTTCAGATCAGGTGCTTTTACCTCGTTCTTGCTTCTAACAGATAGTACTCTCTGATGCCAACAGCTAGACTACTTGGTTAATTCCTTGGATAACTCCCTTTAAATTATAGCCAGACTGCTCTGGGCATCCCAACTCCAGCAGAGAGCTGGATGTGAAGTCCTAATTTGAATTTTGATTCCACTTTGTGATTTTGAGAAAATCCTATCTCCTCTCTGATCCTCTGTTTCCTTAACTGTAAGTCAGGAGTCCTAACAGACAGCTCAACAGGTCAGGGCTCTCCAGAGGCCCAAAACCAAGGGGAGAGAGAGATACATAGATAGAGAGAGACAACATTAGACATATATATATATATATATATATATATATATATATATCTCCTACAAATAGAAATATACTTTATACACATTTTCATTTGTCATATATGTTGCATAATACATATATATTTATCATAAATATGCCATTTATGTCATTATACATTATATATACACACATATATATATATATGGTAAACTGCAAATATATAGACCAAAATCTATAGTCTAAAGCCACAACTCAGCCTAAGGAATGTTATTGGGAAAGGATGTATAGTGACTCGCCTTTAGAATTTGCAGCAAGCGCTCTAGATCATGTTCATCAAAGCCAGTGTTGACAGACCTTCAGAGGTACTTTGACATGTCTTCTCTGCAGGCCACATCCTCCTCCATGTCAGGTAGCTACACCCAACAAGCCCAAAATTGTGATGAACTTGTATGTGTCTTGAGTCAGAATTAGAAGCAAAAATGATGGTCCTATTTTTCCACACATAAAAATTGCTAATTTCAATTAAGGAAAGTAGCCCTGCTATAATTTTCCTAGATCTGCACATCAATGGCTGCTGAAACCTAACAACAACTTTAGGAAAATGGACTTTAATTTTGTCAAGCTCACTTGGCTGTTATTAGCCATGCTCGTACTCTGCTCTGTGCAAGACCATGCACTACAGTCGATTTTTTTTGAAATACCAAAAGTGTTAGTAATAGGAGCTCTTAGTGGTGTGCTTAGCTATTCAACCTTTTCTGGGGTTTGGCTATTTGGCTTTTAGAAGAATTATAGGGTTTTTATGTCAGTGAAAGGAAATTTCTCTTGCTTTCACTGTAAAATATGGTAGAATTATATATGGTGGTGCCTCTTCATGTACTTAGCAATGCTATCAACCATTACAAATTCAATGACATTGAACTCACTCCAGGTGCCCTGAAAGTACCATCGTTGAATTAGGGTAAAATTGGATGGCCTTTTAAATATGGATATAGTCAAACAAGAGAATAGGAAATTAATCAAGTTAACCCAGAAATAAGTGTGTGAAATTAACATGGAAAGAAGTTAAAATTTGCTGTTTAAATTTTTCCACTATGGTTCACTATATTGGTATCTTAACAGTTGAACTCCTGGGTGTCCTTAGTCCCTCACTGAAAATGGGTACATAGAGATAGAGTTTCATGTCCCCAGCAAGTCTCAAGCTCTATCAACTAGAAACAAAGCAAAATGAAACAAAAGAAAATATCCGAAAAATATGGAGTTTGATTCACTGAATCTAAAGTTAGATACTGTACATTGTTTTTAAAAACACTCCTTAAATGCACACAATGTCTATGTCATTTATATCTCAGTAAAGCTGGAGCAGGAAGGGAGAAGAGGGATAGATTTTAAAACATCAGCATCTATGGTTTTGACTGTAAGAGGAAATATGTTCAATATATATATATATATATTTTCAAAATCACACAGGACAACTGTTTATAAAGAGGGAGTCGCAGGAAATGAATTCTGCTCAAAGAATGGGCTTTTCCCTGTGCCCTCAGTCTGCCCCACACATAAGGTGGCAGCCCCCTGAGCTCCCCAGGGCTGAAGCCTGAGATGTAAGCCGATACTTGGTAGAGTGGAAGGACGCATTTTGGAGTGCACTCTTTGCAATCCTGCCTTGTCTGCCTCTATTCACGGCATTGCTGCAAGCCCTGGTCCTCTAGGAAAACTTCCAGAATATTCTGTTTCATGTTCAGGCAAAAGTGTGCTCCCTCCAGTAAAATTTAGCACAATCTTTTCGGACTTAGTTTCCTAAGATGCAGAGAGTCGTGGACATCCTGAGCCCCAAAGATTGAGATCACTCTCTTGTTCTCTTATATTTGTTAACTGCATTAAAGGAAAAAAGGCAAATACTGAAAGTAAAAGCTCAGTTTTCTTAGCCATTTGGGGAAGATTTCTGGGTGATTTTTGTGAAAGCTGCTAACAACCAGGAGCCCTGCAGGCCAGCATGCTGAGGGGCAGACAGAGGCACAGGACCGCTCCTCCTTGTTCTCTGCCTGTAGAACAGTTGAACGATGTGCCCCCCTGCCCTGGGGCAGAGCACAGAGGCCTGACAGCAGGCTCCATTACTTACTGACTTACCACGGGTCTGATATTACATAGACTCTCAAACCCAGATGCTCCTTTTAGACAAAATGGGTGCAGGAATAAATACCTACTTGTTGGAAATGTGAAAATCAAATCACTTGGGGAAAGATGCTCTAAGTTGGAAATCCCCTTGGATAAATAGGGCTGTATAGTTATTACCATCACTATATTGGTTTCTTTGGCCACAGTGACATAACCAGAGCCTAGGGGCTTAAGGCAGTATGCATTTACTTAGCTTATAGGTCTGAGGTAGGATGAGTCATTGTGCCCTCAATTGGGCTCCCCCATGAGTCTGCAGTGAACCATGTGCTATCAGACAGTTCCATGAGAGGGCTGGTCTGGTTGGCCAGGATTTCCTGGTCTGGTCAGAGCGATCAGTCTCCATTCCATGTCATTTCCCATCCAACAGCAGGCAAGCTTGGTCTTGTCTTCATGCCAGTAGTGGTTTTTCAAGACAGTGAGAAGTAGATAAGGCTCCTGAGGACAAGAGCTACCCTAGCAAGAAGGAAAATAACATTTTGGAGGAGATAGGTGACCCTGTATCTGACATATCCTGTGGCAGAGCCCAGGAGATATAAATGAGTGTGGAAGTGACTAGTGAAGGGCAGAATACCTCAAGGTTGTATCACTTACCTGGTACTTGAAAATCCCCTGGTTTCCACATTGAGCATATAGATGAGCAGTGACTATCTAATGCTCTATATTTCTAGGTGTCTTAAACTCCAAACAAACAATATTTTTATTCGATACCCCCCATCCTCATATGGGGCTGAAACTCTATTTCCCAGAACAGAAACAAATTCCTCTTTACTGCAGTGCATTAGTCAGAATTGTTTAGTCTATGCTGCAGTAACAAATAAACCCAAATCTCAAAGTGAGATTGTAACAGACGTTTATGACTGCTCATATTAGTCTAGAGCAGGCCTGATGACTGTCTTGTCTTGGACCCATGCCACCTGGCCCCTTGTAAAGGGAAGAAATGGAAAACAGCATAAGATGAAGGGAAAGAAAAATAAATAGGATGGCAGATCGTGACCTCCAATTTTTCTACTGTTATCATAAAAAGTTTTGTTATTTTTTCATGTCTGTGTTCTTGAAAGGTATGGAATGTAGAGGCAACCCATTTAGGTTTCTTCTGCCATATGGGAAGCAGATTTTAAAGAGAAGAGAGAAGACCCTTGGCTGTAGCTCCACTCTATACGGCAAGACTCCTGCCTATGGTTAGCATACAAGGGCACAGGGGGAAAAGGCCAGCCTGAGTTTCTAATTAGAAAACGATCTTCATTTCCACTGCCTGCCCCCCACTCCTCTGCCTGACCTGAGCAGGGGCCACTTAATTCCAGGCTCTTCCAATGCTTAGGAGGCATTAGTGGTGTAAGTTTGGAGCCACTGCCAACTGTCTGAGATGTTTCTGCATAGAATAAAACATATTTTGGTTCCAGTGTCATCACATTAGTTCACGTTCAGCTGCTTCCAATCTGTCCTGTCACTATAGCCCCATCTGTGCCAAGTGTGAATGATGGAAGGACCAGGCAGAAGGGCAGATACTGCTGAAACTCCCCTCACCTGCGTCTCCCCTTCCACCTCACGGTGTTGATGGCAGACACCACACAAGGATAGAACAGGTCAGTTATCCACCCGACCAAAGGGGCTCCCACATTTGTGAACTTGAAGTTGCACAACAAACATCCCAGACCCTGGGTTCAAAGCTTCCAAAGTATTACATATTTCATCCCTGCGATAACACTACAAATGAGGTTTCCTACTTGTCACTGTGCGTGCACGGACTGAGCCTTCAGGATGAGCCAGTGCAGGGTGCTGAAGCAGATCTTCCCAAACTGGGTCCATTCGGTTACCATATTTACAAAACGGCTGCCCTAGTTGTGATGGGAACAAATGATGAGGTTCTAAATACTGCGAAAATGACAAAAAGACCTTCTTTAATTAATCCCTTCCTCCAAACTTCACATACCCTGCACACTTTGAACATGGCATAACATTTGAGCCCCAGAAGCAAGTGAGTCTGTCACTACATTAGCAAGATGGGGAGGCAGATGGGGGCCCGCTGAGTTCCCTATCATTTCCTTGAATCAGTATTTCACCGTTTAGTCCAGAAGACACCAGTTTGCTGGAGCACAATCTCTTCTAAGATATCTTCCCTACTCAATTATAGCTACTCAGTGACTGGGTCCAAAATGAGTGTGCAGGCCAAGTGACTCATGCCTGCAGTACCCATGACAATAAGGATTGATGTGTTCAAGGCAAGAACAAGATTTATGGATCTCCTTACTGATATGATTTACTGAAAGCTTTTATTACCTAAGAGCCAGCCACGGACATGTGCTGGGTGCACTCCAGATAAATGCTTGGGGGTAGGGGAAGCTCTGTGGGCAGCTGCCAGGAACAAGGAAGAGGAAAAGGAAAAAATAGAGAAATGACTTTATAGATGAGACACTTTTCGAAAATGCAGGGGCTCCAGCACTCCAGGAACAGCTGGTGATGATGAGGAAAAAATAAAAGAATGGGATCAGCACCATTTTCAGGCAATGGAAAGTCAGAGGTCTTGTCACAATAACTACTGAGGGGGCAAGACTGATTTATGGATGGGTTAATAATGGTAAAGAAATAAGATTGATTTGCTCTAGGGCTCATCGGAGAATAGTGGAGGAAAAAAAGGAGGAAGAGAGACTGGATTCTGCTAAAAGCCTCATTTTGAAGGTACACAGGGGGTGATTGAAAATAAGGAGATACTGGGGAAATTCATTACCTTGTGGGTATAGATAGATTGCCAGGGACATTGTGATCCCAGTACTGCAAGTAATGCATGTATGACTGTGCCAGTCCTGTGTGAGTCTGTACCCAGTGCTCAGCTAGTACCTTGCGGGAGAGAGAAGCTTCGGGCTCAGGGCATTTTCTTGGAAGATAGGAGGGGATATGGACATGTGAAGCTAACAAGCAGTAGACCAGCCCTAAGGTTCAATCCCTTCTCCTGGGAGGGATCTCAGTCCCTCAGTCATTAGTGTCTACTTATCCTTGGTCTTAGCACAGTCAATGCTTCCTTGGAAAATTCAGAACAGATTATGGAAAGAAGCCATCTCCTACTTGGCATCATGGCTACCTTCAGACCCCTCCTAAGCCCAAGATCATTATAAAGAGAGCCAAGAAGTTCAGCTGGGCACCCGTCACATTGATGAGTCAGAATTAAGTGTAACTAGTAGAAACCCAAAGGCACCGTCAATAGGGTGCACAGAAGACTCAGGGGCCAAATTCCCATGCCCAACACTGGTTTCAAGAGCAACAAAAAAGCAAAGCATGCACTGCCAGGTGGCTTCTATGGCTCTTGGTCCATAACATCAAGGAACTTGAAATGCTGCTGATATGCAACAAGTTTTACTGTGCTGAGATTGCTCACACTGTCCCCTCCAAGAACCGCAGAGCCATCATGGAAAGAGCAGCCTAGCCAGCCATCAGTCATAATCCCAGTGCCAGGCTGCACAGGGAAGAGAAGACAGACAGATGTGTGCATGTTATATTTTGTTAATAAAACCATAAAACTACCAAAAAAAAAAAAAGACCTGAAGAAAGTCATCCCAGCTAACACACTTTCCTTACAATGTGTACCACACCTTAAACAAGCACCGTAATTGTTATTTCACACTGGTTGCTTTTTTCCTGTTTATTGTCTGCCCCCCACACAGATTATACTCTATGTTTGCCGATGGCAAGGACTTTATATCAATAGTTCCTCACACACAGTAGATGCCTAATAAATTCCTGTTGAATGAAATAGCTGAACTATTCCTTTACCCATTCATTCAAAAATATTTACTAAATGGTTTTCATGTGCTGGGTACAAAAATAAAAGTGCATGCTGTGGTTATGGGTGCACTGTACAGAAGTAGCGCAGCAGAGAATGAGAAGTGGGTGGCTACTTTAACTTGAGGGACCAGGGAATGACTGTGATGTTTGGGCTGAGGCTCCATGATAAGTAGGGGCACTTCTGGGAAGTGGCAAGTGGCAACCAAAACATCCTAAAATAGAAGCAATCTACCTGTTTGAGAAACAGAAAAAATACTGTGCAGCTCGAGCCAAGTTCATTCACTCATTCATTTGGTCATTCATCTCTTTGTTTACTCAAACACTCAGTCTTCCACGTGAGGCTCTGCGCAAGGTTCTCAAACTCAATGTTAAGTTGATCTCAATGTTTCTTGTTTTTTGTTTTTTAAAGTTTTTATTTATTTATTTGTCAGAGAGAGAGAGCGAGAGAGCGAGAACAGGCAGACAGACTGGCAGGCAGAGGCAGAGGGAGAAGCAGGCTCCCTGCCGAGCAAGGAGCCCGATGTGGGACTCGATCTCAGGATGCTGGGATCATGACCTGAGCCGAAGGCAGCCTCTTAACCAACTGAGCCACCCAGGCATCCCGAGTTGATCTCAATGTTAAGTTAAGCTGCCAGGTTGCTGGCAGCCCACAGCTCACAGGAGCTCAAGAGGAGAAAGACCCTGGTTTCTAAGGTGAGGTCTTCAAATTCTGAGCATCCCTGAGATGATTTCAGGAGGCCAGGAAGCCACAACCATTTCTGTAATATGCTCCTGTTAGGTGCCTTTTTCACAACATTAACATTTGCACTGGTGACTTCAAAACAATGGTGGCAAAAATGTGTCACTTTGTCATGGAACACACTGTATCTGTAGTCATGGGAAAATATCAACAAGAAAAATAAATGGTGTTTTTAAGAATGTCCTAAATCTGATATGTCGTTTGCAAATATCTTCTCCCATTCTGTCAGTTGTCTTTTGGTTTTGTTGACTGTTTCCTTGGCTGTGCAAAAGCTTTTGATCTTAATGAAATCCCAATAGTTCATTTTTGCCCTTGCTTCCATTGCCTTTGGCGATGTTCCTAGGAAGATGTTGCTGCGGCTGAGGTCAAAGAGGTTGCTGCCTGTGTTCTCCTCAAGGATTTTGATGGATTCCTTTCTCACATTGAGGTCCCTCATCCATTTTGAATCTATTTTTGTGTGTGGTGTAAGGAAATGGTCCAATTTCATTTTTCTGCAAGTGGCTGTCCAATTTTCCCAACACCATTTATTGAAGAGGCTGTCTTTTTTCCATTGGAC